>JARQOD010000449.1:0-152576 GCA_033576555.1 Oophaga sylvatica | reverse complement strand
GTTCATATTTTTTAAACCCCCTTTGTTATTCTATGTTTTGAAACCCAAATTTAAATTGATAGGGGAAACCCGTCACACAAAATTTTAGATTTTTTTCCACTAAAATGGAGCAGCACCAATTAGAGAAAAATGTAAGGATGGGCAGTGACACACGCTCAGCAGACTACAACCCGGCAGTGGTTGAAGAACAAACTGGAGCGTAATCTGCACTCACAAAATGAAAAGCTCACAGACTACAGTGAACACTGAAACACAACTGTTCAGTAGCTGTTAAAGGCCCCTTTGTGTACTTCTATAGTGTTTGCAACCAATGTATTGTATACGGATGGAAGCGCGTCACACTAATAGATTAGATTTTTTTCCACTAAAATGGAGCAGCACCAATTAGAGAAAAATGTGAAGGATGAGGCAGTGACACAAGCTCAGCAGACTACAACCGGCAGTGGTTGAAGAACAAACTGGAGCGTAATCTGCACTCACAAAATGAAAAGCTCACAGACTACAGTGAACACTGAAACACAACTGTTCAGTAGCTGTTAAAGGCCCCTTTGTGTACTTCTATAGTGTTTGCAACCAATGTATTGTATACGGATGGAAGCGCGTCACACTAATAGATTAGATTTTTTTCCACTAAAATGGAGCAGCACCAATTAGAGAAAAATGTGAAGGATGAGGCAGTGACACACGCTCAGCAGACTACAACCGGCAGTGGTTGAAGAACAAACTGGAGCGTAATCTGCACTCACAAAATGAAAAGCTCACAGACTACAGTGAACACTGAAACACAACTGTTCAGTAGTTGTTAAAGGCCCCTTTGTGTACTTCTATAGTGTTTGCAACCAATGTATTGTATACGGATGGAAGCGCGTCACACTAATAGATTAGATTTTTTTCCACTAAAATGGAGCAGCACCAATTAGAGAAAAATGTGAAGGATGAGGCAGTGACACACGCTCAGCAGACTACAACCGGCAGTGGTTGAAGAACAAACTGGAGCGTAATCTGCACTCACAAAATGAAAAGCTCACAGACTACAGTGAACACTGAAACACAACTGTTCAGTAGCTGTTAAAGGCCCCTTTGTGTACTTCTATAGTGTTTGCAACCAATGAAATTGTATACGGATGGAAGCGCGTCACACTAATAGATTAATTTTTTTCCACTAAAATGGAGCAGCACCAATTAGAGAAAAATGTGAAGGATGAGGCAGTGACACACGCTCAGCAGACTACAACCGGCAGTGGTTGAAGAACAAACTGGAGCGTAATCTGCACTCAAAAAATGAAAAGCTCACAGACTACAGTGAACACTGAAACACACAACTGTTCATAGCTGTTAAAGGCCCCTTGTGTACTTCTATAGTGTTTGCAACCAATGTATTGTATACGGATGGAAGCGCGTCACACTAATAGATTAGATTTTTTTCCACTAAAATGGAGCAGCACCAATTAGAGAAAAATGTAAAGGATGAGGCAGTGACACACGCTCAGCAGACTACAACCGCAGTGGTTGAAGAACTAACTGGAGCGTAATCTGCACTCACAAAATTAAAAGCTCACAGACTACAGTAAACCCTGCAGACAACTGTTCAGTAGCTGTGAAAGGCTCCTTTCTGTACTTCTATAGTGTTTGCAACCAATGTTTTGTATACGGATGGAAGCACGTCACACTAATAGATTTGATTTTTTTCTAATATAATGGAGCTGCACCAATTCCACAAAATAAAATAAAAAAAAAAAAGAGTCAGTGACACGTGCAGATGCCTACAAACAGCAGTGGATGCAGAGCAAACTGCAGCGTCACCTGCACTGTCACACACACACCTTGCACAGAGCTGTTAAAACAACACTGGCAAAATGAAGCTTTACACAGCGGTTGGTAAACTAGCCTGCCTAAAGCACAGTAGTACACAAAATCGCTATATCTAACTGTCCCTCAGAGTGAGCAGAGTAGCGTTCTGTCCCTAACTGAGTTCACAGCACAGTGACGCTAAAATGGCTGCGGCGCCTTTTATAGTGCATTCTGACATCATTTCAGCAGCCAATCACAGCCATGCCATTAGTTAAGATGACCGCAGCATTACAGGATGTGCCCACACTTCATAAGATTCATCATTGGCTGACTAACATCACATTGCCTCTCAAAGAATTATGGGAACTTCCGATTCCGGTATACGATATTGAAAAAGTATCGAATTAAGTATCGAATTCCGATAACGCGAATATCGGGCCGATACCCGATACTTGCGGTATCGGAATGCTCAACACTACTCACCACCTCTCGTGGCAGCCTGTTTCACTCATTGATCACCCTAACTGTCAAAAAGTTTTTTATAATATCTAATCTGTGTCTCCTTCCATTTAGTTTCATCCCATTGCTTCTAGTCTTTCCTTGTGCAAATGAGAATAAAGATGATCCTTCTACAATGTGACAGCCCTTGAGATATTTGTAGACAGCTATTAAGTCTCCTCTTAGTCTTCTTTTTTGCAAGCTAAACATTCCCAAATCCTGTAACCGTTCCTCATAGGACATGGTTTTCAGACCGTTTACCATTCTGGTCGCTCTTCTCTGAACTTGCTCCAGTTTGTTGATGTCTTTTTTAAAATGTGGTGCCGAAAACTGGACACAGTATTCCAGATGAGGTCTGACAAAAGACAAGTAGAGGGCAGTAATGACTTCGTGTTATCTAGATTGTATGCTTCTGTTAATACATCCTAGAATAGTATTTGCCTTTTTGCTGCTGCATTCACACTGTTGACTCATGTTCAGTCTGTGATCCATTAGTATAACCCAAGTCTTTTTCACATGTGCTGTTGCTTAGCCCTACTCCTCCCATTCTGTATATGCTTTTTTCATTTTCATTGCCCAGATGTAGTACTTTGCATTTTTCCCGGTTAAAACCCATTCTGTTAGCTGCTGCCCACTGCTCCAGATTATTTATATATTTTTGAATCCTCTCTCTTCTCTAGTGTTATCTATCCCTCCTAGCTTTGTGTCATCAGCAAATTTAATCAGTGTACCCTCAATTCCTTCATCTAAATCATTGATAAAGATGCTGAACAATTCAGGGCCAAGGACAGAACCCTGTGGTACCCCCACTTGAGACATTCTTCCAACTGGATGTGCAGCCATTTACAACCACTCTTTGGGTCCGATCTCTAAGCCAGTTATGAATCCACCTAACTGTTGCCTTGTCCAAATCATACTTAGTCATTCTTTCAATAACGATTGTGTGAGATACTTTGTCAAATGCTTTGCTGAAGTCAAGATATACTATATCTACAGCATTTCCCGACCGACCCAGTCAGTGATTCTGTCAAAAAAGGAAATTAAGTTAGTCTGACATGACTTATTAGTTTCAAACCCATGCTGACTCTGGTTAATCACTTCATTCTTGTCCATGTACTTACATGCATGTTGTTTAATAATTTGTTCAAAGATCTTTGCTGATATAGAAGTCAGACTCACCAGCCTGTAGCTCCCTGGGTCCACCTTCGTCCCCTTTTTGAAGATAGGAACATTTGCTCTTCTCCAGTCTTCTGGGACTTCTGTTCTCCAAGAATTTTCAAAGATTATGGCGAGTGGTTCAAAAATTCCTTCAGTATTCTGGGGTGTAATTCATCTGGACCTGAAGACTTGAATTAATTTATGTTAGCTAAGTGTTTTCCTCACTATCTTTCTGTTTATAGATATCCTGAATTCTCCTATTTCTTTAACAGGACACTGAAGATCAGTTGATGTTACATTTCCATTCTAAGAGTAAACAGATGCAAAATAGGAATTTAAAAGTTTGGCCTTCTCAACAACCTTTCTTACCATTTCATCATTTTCATCCTGTAAAAATCCTATAGCATCTTTGACTTTTCTTTTAATTTTGACATATCCCCAAAATCCTTTTTTATTGCTTTTAATGTCTCTTGCATGCCTTAATTCATTGTCAGCTTTAGATAATCTAATTTGTGCCCTGTAGGTTTTGCAGACAGCAATACATTCTTCTTTAGATATGCCTTCCTCTTTCCATTTGATAAACATTTCATTCTTCCTTTTTAGCATGTGTTTAAGTTCTGTGTTCATCCATCCTGTTTCCTTCAATGCTTCCTATTCTTCCCTCTTTTCAGAATTGTTAATGATTGTGCTTTGAGAATCTCATTTTTCAAGATTTCCCATCCTTCCTGAAAAATATTTAGAATTGAGAGTCCTCAGTGGTTGATACCTTTTTAATGGCTAACTGAAAAGATGGTAACAAATTGCAAGCTTTTGAGACTACTCAGGTCTCTTCATCAGGCAAAGACTAATACAAAATCTGAAGAATCACATATTTTTACACAACACAGCACAGAAACAATGCAATAGATAAGACAAGTGACGTAAAGCAGAACTGTCAATATGGGAGATAGAGATGAACATAAATATTGGAACAGTTCATAGATAAGGAGTGTGAAAGTTTTATTGCCCTCTGATTGGTGTCTGGTAATGTTTTGTGATACTCTCACAGGGTCTGGGGAGCAAATTCCTTAATTGATGTAAAAGGCCATATGCATTGCATTGTTTCTGTGCTGTGTTGTGTATAAATATATGATTCTTCAGATTTTGTATTAGTCTTTGCCTGATGAAGAGACCTGAGTAGTCTCGAAAGCTTGCAATTTGTTACCATCTTTTCAGTTAGCCATTAAAAGGTATCAACCACTGAGGACTCTCAATTCTAAACATTTTTCTAACTACTGGCTAACACGGTACTAAGATAAACATCTTTCCTGTACCATCCTTCCTGGACATTTTTATCCTTAAGGATATAGAGCCATTGGATCCCTCCAATTCTCTTTCTGAGTCCCTTAAAATCTGCCTTTCTGAAATCTAACCTTGAAGACTGAGTCTTCACAGATCTTCCTCCGCTAGTTATCCAAAATTCTAAAATAGCATGGTCGCTACCTCCTATGGTCATATTCTTTCCATTTGGATTTGATGGTGCTTCGGGGGATCATCAGAGATTGGCGATATTTTTTCTAACCCATCCCTGACTTCTAATTCTCAACAACTTTGTCCTTGGCTTGTTTGGAGATATGCTTGTTCTACATAGTGTTAGTTGGTTAGTGGTGTTTCTTGCTTAATGATGTTGCAGCCTCTGTGGCCTTTCAGAAAAGGTGTGTATTGTAGTGTGACTAATGGCCACATAATTAATGGGAGGTATGTATCACAGGGATGGCTGCTTCCTGTGATGTAACCCGGAGTATTTTTTCTTTAGTGCACGTAAGCTCTAAATAATTGTTGTTCACACTTGGGTCCGGGTTATGGGTAGTTATGAGAGATGGGAAGATCTGGCTACCCATCTACCTCACATCGCGGTGAGGGTGCTCACTGTACCCCTTTTTTCCCTGTTTGTGGTTGTGAGTTTGAGGACCTGTGGTGATGTCACGATCACGTGACTAGACACTGGATTGAGTTTGTCACCTGGAGTCTGAGCTCGTGGCAGTCAAAGCTCAGATTGACGAGGAGGAGGCGCAAGAACAGAAAGCTGAGGAAAATGCAGTTATGGAGGCTGGAAGCGAGAACAGTGATTATTCAGAGAGCCTAGCAGGGACCCTAGAGGTGTTTGAAGGTGATAAATGGAAGACCCTAGAGAATGTGGAAGTTGTTGATGAAAGAACAGGTAGAACTCTGAAGCGGCAGAGTGTGGGTGGGCAAGATGGCCCATCTGAAAATATAATTAGAAATGTGATGGTGCAACATGTGCTGGCCAAAAGAGAACAGGATCATGAAATAGAGCTGATTAAAGAGACAGTGAAAGAGCATGTCGAATGAGAAAGGGTCCTGAGACAATCAGTTGAGCACAGAGTGGATGAGCTGGAGAAGGAAGTCTCTGAGCTCAGAGGTCACCTGTCAGCGTGTCAGACCATGAACAGGGCTATATTGAAAGATATGGAGGTGCTCAAAGAGGCCCAAGAGAAGCATCAGCAGGAGCTTCTTTGGAGAGAGGATGAGCGTCGCTGTCTGGCAGAGGAGCGGGGTAAAGTTCTCCGAGAGCTCAAGATAGAGAAGGAGGCTAATGCCCAGCTCCAGAAAGACACAGAGACTGGGAAATCAAACTGCTGCACTCTCCTGATCTGATCGCAATGAAGGAGAGTGAGCTGGAGAGACTGACCAAAGAAGGAGCCTCCACGGAGGAAGAAATCCAGCAGGGGAAGTGCCACGCAGACAGCCACACAAGGGAGGTCGATGTCTTGGAAAACTGCACTGACGCTCAGGACGAGGAGGTCCCACAGTATGTCCAAGAAGGTGAGACTTCGGTTTTGAAGTGTGTAATAGAGGTACCCGAAGACATGCGTGTAGCGTGTGCCAATGAGGAGGTGCATGAGGCCTTTAGAAAGGCAATAGAAGCGTGTAGTGTGTACTGGGCCCCAGAGACTCAGCAGTTTGGTCATACTGTCAACTGGGGAAAAGTCACAGTGAAGCGGGTGGCTATCTTGAGGAATATGCACCTATAATGCCTCCGCACGAAACAGAGGATCCTATTGAGCAATCAGGAAGCCGCTCGACGAATGGAGAATGAGAGGAAAGCTTAAAGTCAGCTGGGCATTGTAGAAGACATCGTTCAAGTGTCCAGAGGTCTGGTGAGGAAAGTCATCGGAAGACTTGGGAAAGTGATGCAGGAGATTGTAAATAGATCTGGTGTGATGAGCGTGAGGATTTCCGGCTGATGACGAAGCCCAGGTCACGGGTAAAGATGGGAGGGTTCCAGTCCTTGTTGTTGGATCCATGGGAATGCCCCTGGAGTATCGCGTGGCATACCTGAAAAGATAGAACAGCTAAGACTTGAGAGGGGCAGATCAATAGAGAGCTGCAGGAAAGGGGAAGAAGATGGCCACCAACTTCAACTCGTGGTGTAGAAAGACGTAGAGGTTCTCTAAAGAATGGATGTCCCCAAGCTGAAGCTGACAGAGGACATAGAGACAAATGGAAGGACAGCTCTCTGGGCAATAAAGACCATAGGAGAAATGGCCAGCAGAGAGATAACAGAAGTGGCCTGATGGAAAGGTACAAGTAGTAGATGCCTCAGTTAGCTCAGGCTAGAGATGAGATAACAGTCGATTGGTAGAGATGCAGACATTGTGGACATGTGGGATAGATGGACATGAGAGAAGACGAGGCATTTCAGTAACGTGTGACTCTGTAACAGATAAAAAATTTGTATCATAATCCAAGATAATGAGCAGTATTCAGGTCAATTACATTCATATTGTAACAGAACAAGTAAATAAGAATACATCACGTTATTCCCATCATATTATATAATGGATTCTAATACGCCTAGTATGTTATGGGACTGAGTGGACCCTTAGCATATGAGCCATATAGGTAATGTGGAGTTACATAAAGGATTGTAAATCATAATCCTTATTCAGTCCCCTTGGTGTAAACGTATTTAATTCATGAATCCACATTGCTTCCCTTTTTTTAAGTATTGATATTCGATCGCCTCCTCGTCATGGAGGGAAACATTATGTCCTGATTCAATGAAATGTTGAGGGATGGGAAGTACAGAGTTTCAACATCTGATGGTGGATTTATGTTTAGACACTCTAATCCTTGATCCGCTGAGTTGTCTCCCCTACGTAGCAAGTCCACAAGGACATTGATAAGATATATAACGAATGTGGAGTTGCAGGTAAAGTATCCTTGTATCGATATCTTTTACCAGTGTGGGATGATGGATGGAATCTCCCCTTAATATATTGCCACATTGGTTACATTCAAACAAGGAAATGTACCGTTTTTTGGTTTACTGAGGAGGCGTTGTGAGGTGTGTACCTGTGATGGACCAATGTCTGCTCTAATGAAGTGTCCTGGATATTTCGTTCCCTTTTGAAGCAGGGAAGAAACGGGTATTTGAAGTCAACTTGTAAGTGGGCTGTATGCAAGAGATGCCAATGTCTATATATAGTCCTATGGATGATGTACGCTGAGGGTGATAATGATGGACAAATGGGATCCGCGAGAGCCCTCAATGGCGTGTGGCCGTGAAGTGGAGTCGTCCGGTTGTAAGACATGGGATGGGTAACCCCTTGTAGAAATTTGGACTTCATTTTCTTCCATTCAAGTGTGGAGGATAGAGGGATCAACACTATCCTATTGATTCTTTTAAATTGTGACTTAGGTATGGATTCTTCATCTTACTAGGGTGAAAGCTATCATAATGTAGACGACTGGTTGCGATCAGTGGATTTAGTGAATAGGTCTGTAAAAGGTTACCTTGGTCATCTTTCTGGACCATGGTATCGAAAAGCTAAAATTGTGGGAATCATGAACATAGTGAAATCAAAAACCTGGCCAGGATGATTTTTAATATACTGAAGAATTGTTGCAGGATGATATGTCGCCTTGCCAAATACAGAAGATATCATCAATGTACCTGTTCCACACCAGGGCATGGGTGCGGAAGAGGTCATTGTTTTAGATTATGGAATCTTCGTAATGGGGGCCCTGTAGGCATTAGCGTACGGAGGCGCTACATTTGAGCCCATCGCTGTGCCTTTCATCTGCAAATAAAAGGTGTCACCAAAAAGGAAAAGTTTTTGGAAAGGACAATAGATTAATAAGTCGCAGAATAGGTCAACCTGGCTGGTCCAAGGAAGAAAGAGAAAGCAAGCGGCGTGTGATTGTATGCCCTCTGTGTGGGGGATGGATGTGGTAAAGTTCTTAACTTCAAAGGACACTAAAGGCTGCTTTCACACTTTTCCGTTTTTCCGCCTTGCGGCGCCCCCGCCTTTTTTTTTCCGCAGCGCCGCATCTGAAAATCTGATGCGCCGCATGCCGGCTTTTTTCGCATTGACATGCATTAGCGCCGGATGCACCGCATGTCAATGCGTTGCATGCGGTTTTGCCGATGCAGCGCAAATGTACATTGCGGCGTCCGGAAAAAACGCTGCATGTAACGTTTTTTTGTTTTTTGCCGGATGGTTTCTGATCTCTCCAAGCATCAGAAACCACCGCAAAAAAAACACATTTTGGGCCGCCGGAAGTGTGAAAGGTTTTCAGATGCGGCGCTGCGGCAAAATGCCCTGGGGCGCCGCAAGGGGCGCCCGCCGGATGTGTGAAACCAGCCTAAAAGTGCGTCATTTGAATAGGGCTAATCTCCTGATTACTGATAGGAAGGCCCCTGTATCTAGTATAAATGGGGTGGTTTTCCTTAATTAAAGGGTGAAAATCTTTTCAAGAAAAATGGAGATGGGAGAAAGGATAGAGTCCGTGGAAGCCACGATTGGCTCCCAGGAGCGTTCTGTAGGCTCTTGTGTACCTTCGTAAGTATGTAGATTGGATGCTGTTTGGAGAGAAATTCACAGGTTATATTGTCGAGTATGCCTCGGCGGTATATTGTGCAAGAGTGTTCTGGATTAATGACTTAATTTCGGAAGTGGGGATTCTGTGGCAATTTTTTGATAGGTGGTTGAATCGTTTAATTGGCGTAGGACTTCAGCGAGGTATTGAGATTTGTCAATCACCACAATAGCGCCCCCTTTATCGGCTGGCTTGATTATGATATTGTTGTTTTCCTGTAGGGATCTCAGGCCTGTCTGTCTAATGCAGAGAGATTGGTAGGAAAACGCCAGGCACCCCTATCTGTATTATGTCTTATTTTTTTGGAAGGAGTCATCTAGAAAATGTATGAAAGCTTCCAAGGCATGTGATCCATTCTGAGGTCTATATGTAGATTTGTTGCGAAGGCCAAGGCTTGTGGCTGTAAATGATCTAGGTTGGGAGGTATCAGTAGGTACAATAGGACCAACCGTATTGGAATCAGAGTTGGCAAAGTGCAGTTTAAGACGTAATGACCTCTAGAATTTTTGGAGGTCCATGTCTAACTGGAAAGTATTACATTTGTAACTTGGGCAAAAAGAGAGGCCTTTTTGCAGGACACGGTGTTTGTCTGAAGCCCCGGCGGGTCCTCTTCTTCTTTGGGACCTCCATGGTCGACCTAAAAAAGGAATAGGGTTTCGGTCCACTCTTTCTTGGTCTGATACAGATGTAGATAGATCGGTGGAGGATCGGTGTCCTGTTTGGAGAAGGATTTCTTTGCCCAATTTGTCTCGCCATCTGTAAACTCGGTCGAGTTCGTAATCTTCTTGATCACGCTGAAATTTTACTCTCTTCCTTTGTTCGGTGTCCCGTCGGTGTTGGGTGATATTGGTATTGATTTTGTATTTGAGGAGTTGAGGTCCTCTGGAGAGCAGGTAGATGCTAGTTGGAGTTCCAGATTCTTGATTCTTTCCTGGCAGTTTGGGATCTCGTTGTGTAGGTGTTCCAGCATGAGGACCATCAAATCAAAGAACATTTGTTCAGAATTAATTCAAATTTAGAGCCAAAATCGGACAAGTCACTAAATAGGGTGGGGCGGAGAGGTACTCGAAGGCCCCGAGGAATTCTTTGTGCCTTAATGTACTCTGTGAGTGTAGCACCATGTAATTCAAGATTGGTACAGTGGCGAAGTTCGCGTTCAAGATCCCGACCCCTGGTTTCACTAGGTGCGATTTTTAAAAAGTCACTGGAAATTTTTGACAAGTGCAATTATAGTGGATGTCTCTCTGGGTTGTATGAGAAAGTTAGAGAGGACATGGCCCCATCATCCCCACACTGGTAAAAGATATCCGATACAAGGATACTTTACCTACGACTCCACATTGGTTATATATCTTATCAAATGTCCTTGCGGACTTGCATACGTAGAGGAGACAACTCAGCGGATCAAGGATAGAGTGTCTAAACATAAATCCCACCATCAAATGTTGAAACTCTGTGCTTCCCATCCCTCACCATTTCATTGAATCAGGAAATAATGTTTCCCAACTCATGTTTCAAATCATTGAATAACATTCCTCCTCCACGATGAGGAGGCGATCGAATATCAATACTTAAAAAAGGGAAGCATTCTGGATTCATGAATTAAATATGTTGACACCCAGGGGACTGAATAGGGATTATGATTTACAATCCTTTATGTAACTCCACATTACCTATATGGCTCATATGCAAGGGTCCCACTCAGTCCCATAACATACTAGACGTATTAGAATCCATTATATAATATGATGGGAATAACGTGATATATTCTTATTTACTTGTTCTATTACAATATGAATATAATTGACCTGTATATGCTCATTATCTTGGATTATGATACTATTTTATTATCTTTCTATGTTACAGAGTCGCCTTTACTGAAATGCCTTATCTTCTCTCATGTCTATCTATCCCACAATGTCCACAATGTCTGCATCTCTTACCAATCGCGATGTTATCTCATCTCTAGCTTATCCTGTGCTTTGTATCACGTGTTACAACAACGCCCCCTGTCAAGTTCCACCCACCACAACACAGTCTCTCTACACTCCTATCTCCTGGAACGCTTGGTATGCATACTTCCGGTCTGTGAACCGCATACATCACTTCCTGTTCCCCTCCATCTGCCTTCCATGCTGGCACCTACTCACATGCGGTCACTACTTAAAGGACCACAAACCCGCGCTCTCTCTCTCAGCCTGACTTGCGGTGGATACGTGTCCCTGCCTTGCCCTGCTCCTCTATCCACTTGGTAAGCCTCCTACCGCTCTATGAACTTGCTGTGACATCTCTTATGTAAGCCCTCTTATGGTCAGTAACGATTATCTTCACAGATGCTATCTTGTTTCACTGGCGCTAGCCTGTAAGCCTGCCTGTATAATGCAGTGGTTTTGTAACACCTAGTATTTAAGGCCCCGTCTCACATAGCGAGATCGCTAGCGAGAATCAGCTGCTAAACAGTGATCTCACAGCTATCTCACTATGTCTGCACGTACCAGCGATCAGGCTCCTGCTGTGATCGCTGGTCGTGTCAGAAATGCCTGGCAATTTTTTTGATCGTTGGTCTCCTGCTGTCCAGCACGTATCGCTGCGTGTGGCAGGCAGGAGACCAGCGATCAGCTGGTAACCAAGGTACACATCTGGGTTTCCAGGTGCGGGGCTGTGCCTGGAAACCTGATGTGTACGTTGGATACCAGCGCGCTGCTGCAGGGGAGCTGGTAACCAAGTTTACCTTTGGTTACCCAGCTCCCTGCATCAGCGGGCTGGTATCCAACGTACACTGCGGGTAACTAAGCGACGTTACCCGCAGTGTCGCGTGTCCTGATCACTGCCTGAGCTGCCTGTTTTGGCAGCTCAGCAGCGATCATGTAGCGACACACCAGCGATCCTTCCTGATCGTTGTCGGGATCGCTGGTGTGTCGCTATGTGAGACGGGCGCCCTCACACCTCACCATAAGTTTATTTAGGATACTAATCTCATTCTCAGTCACCCATCCTTCAAACAGCTTATCCTACCATTTGTGTGAATATGCACATTTCTCTGCATTTGGCCACATATTAGGTATGTTTCTTTGTTATACTCATCTTCCTCATTCCTCTCTCTTTGACATTTGGCAATTATAAGTGTCTCATTTACTGGACATCTCAGCTTGCATACTAAACGCAAGTTTATATATTTATAATAAACTGTATATCCATATCCCATTTGTGCAATTTTGCTCAGTTGTATATACTTTCTTTTTTAACATATTAGTTATTTTGTACTTAATTTTGCTGCATTATTTAATTTTTGTATATTATTTTCTATTTTTGCAGCACGTGATGAAGGTCTTGTTTTAGACCGCAAAACATTTGTTGTGACTACTGATATGTATCGCACAATAAATTCTCTCACATTGCATTTCATGAGTGTGCCCGTTTTCCTACGCTATAGACATGTGATAGGTACCTGGGTGTGGTTACAGCTATGTAACGGAGGTGTGTTTGGCACATGGCTGTGAGTGTTTTGGGAGTCTGTCTGTGTGGACAGATTTCCATTGTCCAGGCTGACCACTACAGAGTGGTCTGTGTGCAGGAGGGAAAGCCTCCCTAGTTTGTGTGGCTCCAGACAGAGACTGCGTGCTTGGACATTGCACAGCCTGTGTACCCACAGGCCTGAGAGAGCAATATGGACATTAATGTTGTATTTTGCCTGATGCAAAGACTGTTTACTGTGTGTTGGTGCTTTGGTGGTTTATGGAGCCAATAAATCCACTGGACTTTCAAGAGAACGTGCCTCCTGTTTCCTCCTACGCACCTGAGTGAGGGCAATCCTAACAGTATATACTGACAGACCATGTGACACTACATAGCACACAGCTGGACTTCCTTTCACTATGCATGTGACTTATGAAGGTTATTTACTTGCATCAGAAATTTAAGGGTCTTCATAGCAAAAGGGGTGAATACATATCACATCCCAATTTTTAGTTATTTGATCATAAATTTTATTTTTGCCTATATTTTTTCTCACTTCACCAACTTAGACTATTTAGTGCTGATAAAAAACGAAAAGAGAGAAATGGACACAATTAATGATTTTATTATTGAAATTCATAAAAGCAGAGAATAAATGCAAGTAAAAAGCTAATAATCAAACGTGCAGCAAAACACAGTGCACATCCGAGCGGAGACACAATTTAAGGGCCAAAAATAACACAAAAGGGTCTGTCATAAGAAAAATATTCAATGCAAAAAGGAGGTATGTAGCAACATGTAAACATTGTGAAGGGTTGTCTCACTGGCTGCTTCCAAGGTAAACTCAGGACTCCTCTTGAAGTAAATCACCTGCTGGATTATTAAAGTACAGCATAAACCGTAGCAGGGTTGGATAAAGTAAATTTGGCCTTTATGGCCTAATGGCAAACAAAGATAAAAGTCCAAAATGAATCCTTTTCCCTGCAGGATAACCCGAGGTAACACATAAAGTCCTCTGCTCCCTCCTGGAGCCATGTGGGAGTTTCTCCTTTCCCAAGACACACAGCAGACTGTCTCCCAAGTCCAGCTTTTTACAGCCCTGCCATGTGACTAATCGCATGGGGCTGACATTACAACATGGCTCTTCAGGTGGAGTTTTGGGTAGGGACCCTTTCTCCCCACTTAAAGGATGCCACATTAAAACCAGCCTATATCTCAAATTTAATTAGCCCCCTCAAAACGTTGTGTGCTGGAAGACAATATTCCCGATATCACAGTCAGATGCCATAATGTGCAGTGACACAATTTTCCTCCTATACTATGATAGTGACCCTGTCACAACATGGGATAGATCCTGTGGGGAACATAAAGTGTTTTTGGGGAATAAGTAAACTTTGTATATCAATGTTCAGAGTTACAAATGTCACGCAAGGTGTAGGAAAGGCTAAGTGCAACATGAAGGATAAGTAAAAGAACTGAACGCTAGGGAAGGGGGGGGGGGTTGGAGACCTAGAAAAGATAAAACGTCACCCTGTCTGCCTATCATCCTAAAAGGGTTTTTCTTCGCTATCCCCCGAGCGGGAAGCTTAAATCCCTGCCGGGATACTTGTGATAACCCCCTTGCAGGGGAAAAGGGAAGGATGGGCCTGGTCAACCCCCACTTCTGCAAAAGGGACTTTCTAGGTACACAAAGCAAGAGGAAACTTAGCTGAAAAAGACTCAAAAAAAAACCCACTTTGTCCTTAAACTCCAGAGGACGTAGCCGACTGTGCAGCTCAGCATCAACAGGGAAATGAAAACTAAAAAATATCTTTCCCAACCCCAAACAGGAATTAGATATAAAACCCAATCCAGGTCTGACCATTAGAGCCGGGGGAGGTGGGCCACGGGGTCCTATCTAGAAGGGACCGGCAGAAGTCTGCAAACAAACTGCTGAGACTCTCTGCTGCAGTTTGCAGGGCACTGGTCTGCAGCTTGGACATCCGCGAAAATTTAAAACTGCAAAAAAAAAAATTTAAACAGCCAACCTTGAAGTTTAAAATTTAAGGTACAACAATTGTAATTTTTTAGCTATAATATGGTCAAAAAAGACCTAATTATAAATAATTACACTTAAATTCACCCACAAAAGAGTTAAATAAATCATTATAAAAAGATTTACACCCCTGGCCTGTTCTTCCACGTCCTACGGGCGGTTGATCTTGGGTTGACAGTTATTTGTGTTTTTCCCTTACTGATTTGAAACCAGGTATATTTGTATATTCTCATTAGATTGTTACCATAGCTATTTGTGTTATGCATATTTACACCATTGTTGTGCCTCACACTGTGTCTTCACCTGCCCCTAATGGCCCAGTCTCTTATTGTGACCTCGCCTCAAAATTGTGCAATAATGTTTTTAACAGAAAAAGACAAATTTTGGATTCCAGTTATAAAAATCAAGGTTTGGCCTAAAAACATCCTTTTTTAAAAGAAATATCTGTGGAGTAAGGGTCTAGCAGATTGAAAACACAGAAGACGCCGTGATGATTAAATAATAAGGATTCTTTTGGGACGGGACTTGCACCATTTCAAAAGAATTCACGAGGGGACCTAAATCAAACTCCAAGCCCATCTTACTTATAACTTTGATTAAAAAAATTAAATTTTTTGTACATCGTCTGGATGTGGACACATCTGCTTCCAGAAAAAAAATGTTTATAGGAAACCAACGTCCGTCAATGCATTTAATTCATGCTAAATCTTGCTCACAATCCAGCCACTATTAGGGCTTTTCTGGTCAGAAAGTTCCCAGGATGGACGGATTTTTTTTTCGGTGAAAAAATTTGAAAGGGACACCCTGAATTTTAAAACTCTTTCCAAGTTTTGTGGATACAGCCGCAGGTATCAAACAGGGTATGGGTAGGGCCAGAAAGACCCTCATAGTAGTCTTTTACCTTCCCCTAAAGGGGCCCCTTTCCCAATCAGTAAGAGGTTTACCGATTAGTTTTTATCTCTACTTATACATGAATGGGGAAATGTGCGCAAATTTTTACAAAAAATTTGGGGAATCCTTGGGGGCCCAAACCTTCTTGGGGACCGCGGGGGGGCTTTCCGTCATGACCTCTAGGAGGTCCAAGGGAAATTTTAAAAGATTGTTGGTTGGAGCCAATACTTCCCGGGAAAATGTCGGGGTTTTTTTTTCCCCCTGGCTAGGCTTTATTTATCCTCTTGGTAAGAACTGCCTATTTTGGGCTTTTTAATTTTTTCCCCTGCAGGGTATTATTTTTTTTTGTATTTCTTGCCTTGATTTAAATTTTTTTTTGAAAAGTTGCACTTTTGGCCCCCCTTGTTTGGATGCATGGGCATTTTACAAATTTATATTAGTGATTGTTAAGTCATGTTTTTGTCATTCTGAAAGGCATCAAAATCCATCTTACTTTTATTTTATTTATATCATAAATTTAAACTTTTTTTTCTCATTCACGGTGTACTCTTATTCTAAAACCCTTCCTTTTTTTGGTTGGTTAATTCATTTGGGGCGACCACACGTGTCAACCACCGCATTAGCATGCAACGAGGTTTTGTTTGCAATTTTCTTATAATTTTAAGTGTTATATTTTTTTTTAACCATTACTGTTATTTCGGGTTTGTGAGGGGAGGGAAAAAGCAAAAATAGCCAAAAATAAAAAAATCAAAAGAGGCTGAAATACTGGGTTGCGAACCCTAAACTAACCGAACACTAGAAGTAGGTGGGCGTACCTACGGTGTTTCCTAGACGCCTCGTCAACCCGGAGAGAAAAGCTACACCTAAAACGAAAGATGAAAAACAAATTCCCCCGTAGCAGAACCCCCAAAGAAATAGGAACCCCCCAAAAAAGGTAATGGGGGGTTGGGACAAGAAAAAATACGAACCCCAGACAAAAAATAGATGAGCAAAGGCTGGGGCCCCAAATTTCTGTCTAGATAGAAAAGTATAGGAAAAAATTCAGACTGAAACCCCAAAAACCCTGACAAACATAACCAACACTTCTGATTAAAAAAAAAACCCGAGACCCACCCCGATCTTACCACCTAATTCAGTTTCCTCTGGTGTACACACAGCTACTCATTTAAAAAAAAGGAGACAGGAACAGAGCAAAATGCAAACACAAAGAGCAAAAAATGCAGTGCAAGGGCCCCAAAAGGGGACCAGGCTGAAGTCCCTGAATGCAGCAAACCAAAAAGGGGAAAATCAAACCCAGGGAAAAAAAAAAAAAGCAAGTCACAAAATCTGAAATTGATGCAGGAATGCAAGCTGAGATCCAACCAAGACCTGAAAAGAACAATTGATTCCGGCAAGGCGGAGGGAGTTCAGGTCCCTTTATTCAGACCATTCGGCCAGCTGAAAGCCATTCAGAAATTTGGTTCATTACCCTCAGCAACCACTGGAGGGAGCCCACTCCGAGTCCCCTCCAACGTGTTCACAACGGTACCCCTTGAGGGGGGGTCACCGACCCTCACCTGCGAAACCCAGGCCGATCCAGGATGACCCTCGATGATAGGCACGGATCAGTCCCCTGGGCATGGATGCCCCAAAGGGCAAACACTCAAGAATTGTCCCCCTGACATTTTCTCCACTTAACCAAATACTGGAGTTTGTCTAGAAAAACGAGAATCCAATATTCTTAACCACTTACTCCAAATTGCCCGAAAACCCAAAACAGGGTCGGAAAGGCGCAGCCATAAAAACCCACGGCTCGAAAAACCCTCTTCAAAAAGACTTGGGGAACACTTTATGATCTTAAATGCCCCCTGGAAAAAGCAAAGGGAAAGGGAAAAACGGATTAAGAATTTCCATGTCTTTAAGGTCCAATAAAACCTTGGCTTAAATTTTGGAGCCCCACGGGTATTTTTGGGACACCCAAAACCAATTTCCCATTTTAAAAGAGGACCATCAGCCCAATGCCGGTTGGCAAACCGGGCCCTTTTCCTGAGAGAGAGACAACCTCCCACTAACCTGGCCCCAAAAATTTTGCTGAAATTTCGTCAACAATAGATGTCAAAACCCCCGGACAGACAGGAAGCCTCCCCTGTCCGAAGAAAATCGAGGGTGAAAACCCGGAATTGCAGAAAAAATGGAGACATCAATGTGGCAGAGCTAGCCCTATTATTAAGAGCAAACTCCAAACCAAAGGAAAAAGGACAGTCATCTTGATCCGCAGAAAAAAAAAAAATCTCAAAAAGTCTCAAGGTTGGGTTTTGTTCTCTCAGTTTGCCCATTGGTTGAGGGGAAATGCGGGAGGAGAAAGTAACTGAACACCAAGTTTAAACAAAATGTCCCCCAAAAATTTCGAAACAAATTTGGACTCCTCTGTCGGGGACACAATGTTTCCCCGGGGAAATTTGCCATGTAACCGAACCCCGTGTGAAGAAAAAAAGGCATCAAATTTGGAGGAGGGAAAGGGAACTTAAATTAAAAGACAAGATGTATTTATCTTGGAAAACTATCACAGATTACCCCGATAACGGTCATTCTCTGAGAGGACAAGGAGGGTCGAAAATTAAAAACCAAAGAGATTTGGGGCCCCTGGTTTTTGGACACAGGGTAATGGCATTAAAAAACCCCTAGAGAGAAGGCCCAAAGGGTTGGAACGAGAGCAAGTTCCCCCAATTGCACAAGTCCCTGAGTACGAACAAAGTAGGCCACCAAAAGGGCCGACCCCAAAGTCTTGGTACCAAAAATTCGGGATGACCCGCCAACAATGAATTTCATACATCACCACTTTCTTCCCCTGGTCTGGGACAAACAATTTTTCCCAACAGGGCAGCGTTCAGGGTTTATCCCCCTGATACCCCTCCAGAGCAGTCTTAAATTGGGCGAGGGTGGCGAAAGAATACACCCCCTTCAGAATACAGCAGGATAAGTAGCTCCGCAAAGAAACCCCCTCGGAGGGCACCGCCTTAACTTCTTAGTGCCCGGAAGAAAAGAAACCACAAAATTAAAACATGTGAAAAAAAAGCCCCCCTTGCCTGGGCTGAGATTAAGTCGCTTGTGATTCCCAGATAAACCAGGTTCTAAAGGTCCGTGAGGACCAAACCCCCTGATGTTTGGCCCCTTTCCAAACCCAAAGTCTCCACTCTTCAAAGGCCACTTCAAGGCCAAAAACTCCCAATTTTCCCACATCATAATTGTTCAGTTGGGAGAAAATTTTCGAGAGAAGGAAGGCACAAGGGTTCTTTAAGGTCTCCGGATCCTTTGGGGCAAAACGGCCCCGCCCCAATCTCCCGAAACATCAACCTCCACCTGAAACGGTTTGAGAAACATCAGGCTGCCCTAGATTGGAGCAGAAATGAAAACTCTGCTTAAATTCTTGAAACACCAGAAACTTTCCTCCGGAGGCCCAAAAAACCACATCGGAACCCTTTTGGTCAAATCCCGTCAATGGTTTAACAATACCGGACGAAATTACCAATAATTACGATAAAAAATTGGGAAAAACCCAAAAAATCTCTGAAGAGCCTTTTATGTAGTAGCTTGAACTCAATCACAGATGGCCTGAACCTTGAGGGTCCATTTCAATTAAAAAGACGGAGACAAAATTTAATCCAGAAATGAAACCTTCTGTACGCCCAAAAAGACATTTGATCCCCCACATACAGTGGCATTCTCTCTCAAAATTGGAACACAGTCCCAAAAATGTTTTTCCCCTGAGAGTCCCAGTCGTTGGAAAAAAAAATCAAATTCAAACCAAATAAACGATCCAAAAAAAAAATCCACAAAATCCGTGAAAATATATTCATAAAGGATTGGAAGCGGAAGGGGATTATAAAGCCCAAAAGGGCATATGGGTTTATAAAAAATGCCCCTCTGGGTATAAACGCCGTTTTCCATTCATCCGTGCTTAATGCGAATAAGGTTTTCGCCCCCCCCGAGGTAAAGGGCTTGGAAAAACCAACTAGCATTTTCCCTTGGGAAAAATTAGGTCAGAAATCGGGGGTAACGGATATTGATATTTAACAGTGATTTTATTCAGGAGCGATAGTCAATACCGGCCTAAATGAACCATCCTTTTTGGCACAAGAAAAAACCGGCGCCCAAGGGTGAAGAGGATGGTCTGATTGACCCTTCTCCAAAGACTCTGATATAAGATCGCATATCATCGTGTTCAGGTACAGATAAATTAAAAAGGTGACTTTTGGAAATTTACCACTAGGCACTAACTGTTATGATCTGCTACAACACTAAGGAAAGGTGGAAATTCTGTCCTACAATAGGAACTGAGCTGGATCCCTACGATGTAACGGGGGACCTGATCTGCGACCAGACCCGCTAAAGTCCTCAGCTAGTCTGAACGAAGACCTATGGTTGCGAGGGAGGAATCCCTACAAGATCTAAGGGCACTGGGTGAAAAGAGTGGAAACCTCCTAACAGAAAGTGTAGCAGGGAATATAAAACAGAAAAAAATACTAAGAGATCCTAAGATCAAGCAAAAACTGACAGAGTAAGGCACCTAAGCACCTGGCTAGCTTAAGAGTACAGTCATGGACAAAAGTTTTGAGAATGACCAAATATTAATTTTTACAAAGTCTACTGCTTCACTTTTTCTAATGGCAATTTGCATATCTCCAGAATGTTATAAAGAGATGATCAGCTTAACAGCAATTACTTGCAAAGTCAATATTTGGCTAGAAAATGAACTTTATCCACCAAAACACATTTCAACATCATTGCAGCCCTGCCTTAAAAGGACCAGCATAACCTTTTTTCAGTGGATTGCTCCATTAACACAGGTGTGGGTGTTGATGAGGACATGGCTGAAGATCAATCTGTCATGATTAAGTAAGAATGACACACTGGACACTTTAAAAGGAGGCTGGTGTTGCATCATTGTTTCTCTTCTGTTAACCATGGTTATTACTCTAAAGAAAACACGTGCAGTCATCCATTGTAATGCACAAAAATGGCCTAACAGGGAAGAGTACGCAGCTAGCAAAGATTGCACCTCAGTCAACAATCTATCGCATCATTAAGAACTTCAAGGAGAGAGGTTCCATTGTTGCCAAATAAGCGCTCCAGGGCGCCCAAGAAAGACAGCAAGCGCCAGGACCGTCTCTAAAAAGTGTTTCAGCTGCGGGATCGGGCCACAGCAGTGCAGAGCTTGCTCAGGAATGCAGCAGGCAGGTGTGAGTGCATCTGCACGCACTGTGAGGCGGAGACTCTTGGAGCAGCCTGGTCTCAAGAGGGACACAACAAGAATGCCACTCTCCCTCCAGAAAAAAAATCACTGGACAGACTGATATTCTGCAAAAGGTACAGCGCAGTGGACTGCTGAGGACTGGGGTAAAGTTATTTCTCTGATGAATCCCTTTTCGATTGTTTTGGACATCAGGAAAACGCCTCATTCAGAGAAGACAAGGTGAGTCGCTACCACCAGTCTGTCTCATGCCAAACTGTTAAGCATCCTGAAACCATTCTTGTGTGGGGTTGCTTCTCAGCCAAGGAATCGGCTCTCTCACAGTCTTGGCCTAAAAAACACAGCCATGAATAAAGAAGGGTACCGAATGTCCTCCAAGAGCAACTTCTCCAACCTCCAAGAGCAGTTTGGGCGATCAACAATGCTTTTCCAGCATGATGAGCCCTTGCCATAAAGCAAAGGTGATAAACTAAATGGCTCAGGGAACAAACATAGAGATTTTGGGTCCATGGCTGGAAACTCCCCAGATCTAATCCATTGAGAACTTGTGGTCAATCATCAAGAGAGGGTGGACAAACAAAAACCTAAAAATTTCTGACAAAATGAAAGGATTGATTGTGCAAGAATGGACTGCTATCAGTCAGAATTTGGTCCAGAAGTTGATTGAGAGCATGGCCAGGGAGAATTGCAGAGGTCCTGAAGAAGAAGGGGTCAACACTGCAAATATTGACTTGCTGCATTAACTCATTCTAACTGTCAATATAAGCTTTTGTTAACATCATATGTTTGCAATTATTATATTTCTGTCTGTGATAAAAACAATCTGTCAAACACACATAAAAACCAGAGGCGCAGCAGACCATGTGAAAAATAAAATATTTGTGTCATTCTCAAAAACTTTTGGCCATGACTGTAGATAATACAAATGAAGTCCAGCAAAGCCAGAAGGGCGGAGCCAGACTAAATAGGGAAAAAAGGTCATGTGACCAGCAAACTGAAACAAAATCTAACAAGAGGGTTCTAACAGTACCCTCCCTTCTAAGAGGATCCACCGGATCCCCTAGGACTTAGCTTATCCGGAAACCTCTTGTTGAAACGCTCTGACAAGTCTAGACGCAGAAACATCATCCGCCCTCACCCATGAGTTATCCTCGGGTCATAACCTTCCAAGCGACGAGGTACTGCAAACTCCCATCATATACCGTCTCAGAATTTAGGATGCGGGAAATTCATATTGCCCGTCCTCCCACCACCAGGGGAAACGTGGCCGAGACGTCTCCATCTGAGACTCAGCTTTTTTCAAGAGAGAAACATGAAAACACCGGATTAATCTTCCAGGAGGTAGGAAGCTCCAACTTAACAGCAGATTGGTTAATAACCTGAAGCACCTTAAAGGGCCCTACAAACTTGGGACCCAATTTTTTTAGACGGAATCCTCAAGAGCAGATTCTTAGAGGACAACCAAACCATGTCACCAATAGCAAACAAAACCTTTGTCGTTTTCTATCAAAATACACTTTGGATCTTTTGTTAGCCTCCTGAAGATTACCACGTACATCAGTCCAAACTCTCTCCAAAAACCAGAAAAATTCTCCTTCTTCGGTACAGCCGATCCCAACTTGGAAAACGACCCAAAGACGGATGTCTCCCAGTACAACAAAAAAAGAGCGAACAACCCAGCAGAAGGATGTATGATTGTTAAGAGCAAACTCAGCAAGTGGCAAGAAACTCAGACCACCCTCTTGATATCAGTCACAAAACAACGCACGAACTGCTCAACATCCTGGTTTTTCCTTTCTGTCTGGCCATTAGACTCAGGATGATATCCGGATGAAAACGACAAATGAACTCCCATGTCACAAAAGGCGCCCCAAAACGACCCACAAACTGAGGTCCCCTATCAGAAACAATATCAGTAGGAACACATGTAGTCTGACTATTTCCTTGACAAAGGCCTTAGCGGAGTCTTAGCGCGGGGCAGTTTGATGAAAGGAACCAAGTGACACATCTTGCTAAAACGGTCCACGACCACCCAGATGACAGTGAAACCCACAGAGGGGGAAGGTCAATAATAAAGTCCATAGCCAAATGTGTCCAAGGTGCACTGGGGACCCCCAAAAGGGCAAAGCAACCCCGCACAGGAGAATGAGAAGACTTAGATCTAGCACACACAGTGCATTGGCGCACCCATTTAAATGACTTCCTTCTGCCATCCTGGCCACCAAAAACTGCGACCCACAAGTCTCTTGGTCTCAGAGATTCCAGGATGACCTGCCAACCGAGGATCATGACATTCATCAAACAAATCTCTCCTCAGGTCCCCAGGCACAAAAAACCCCTCCCATGCGGCGTGTTAGATGGGGCATTCTGCCTGTGCTTTAAGAATCTCATCTTCCAACACGGAGTCCAAAACAGCATAACAACCCCTCTTGCAAGATGTTTTCCTCCTCCTCCTCAGTACCCACCATAGGAGAAAAGCTGCGAGACAAAGCATCAGCTTTAACATTTTTAGTACCTGGGATGTAAGTAACGGTAAAATTAAACCGTGAGAAAACAGTGCCCACCTAGCCTGACGGGCATTCAAGCGTTTGGCAGCATCAAGGTAGATCAGATTTTTATGATCGGTGAAGACTTGAACGGGAAATTCCGCTCCCTCCAAAAATGACGCCAGTGTTCAAATGCGAGTTTAATTGCCAACAATTCCCGATTACCGATATCATAATTTAGTTCAGACTCAGAAAATTTCTTTGAAAAAAAAGCACAGGGATGTACTCCCATCCGTCTTTGCCTGAGACAACACCGCGCCGACCCCCACAGAAGAAGCATCAACCTCAACCAAAAATGGTTTTTCACATCAGGGTGCGTAAGGATGGGAGCAGAGCTGAACCTTCCTTTAGTAACACAAAAAGCCTCAATGGCCTCAGTAGTCCACTGAACCGCATCAGCACCTTTCCTGGTGAGATCGTCAGAGGTTTGGCAATCACAGAAAATTTTTTTATGAATTTTCTATAATAATTGGCGAAACCCCAAAAACCTCTGTATTGATTTCACACCAATAGGTCTAGGCCAATCCTGCACAGCTTGCACTTTCACCGGGTCCATCTCAAAACCTTCACTGGAGACAATGTAGCCCAAAAAACTAAGTCTCTGTACAGCGAACTCACATTTTTCTAGTTTGGCAAAAAGTGAACTATCACTCAGTAACTGTAATACTTCACGCACACTCCTCCAATGAGACTCCAAATCTGGTGAATAAATCAAAATGTCATCCAAATACACAACCACACTTCTGCCGATCAAAGGTCTAAGGATGTCATTAATAAGATCTGAAAAATGCCGGAGCACTGGAAAGTCCAAAAGGCATGACCAGATTCTCAAAATGACCCAGTGGAGTGTTAACGCAGTCTTTCCATTCATCCCCCTCCTTCATGCACAACAAATTGTATGCCCTCGAAGATCAATTTTCGAGAACCACTTGGCCCCCACTAACTGATTAAACAAATCAGGAATCAATGGCAGTGGGTAAGGATTGCGTACAGTAATCTTATTAATTTCACGAAGTCTAGAGAAGGCCGTAAACCGCCGTCCTTTTTTTTAACAAAAAAAAATCCAACCGCCACAGGAGATTTGGAAGGCCTAATGTGACCGGCGGCTAAGCTTGTCTGTATGTATTCCTCCAAAGCCTTTCTCTCAGGAATAGTCAAATTAAATAAACGACTTTTAGGAAGAGTCGCTCCAGGGACAAAATCAATTGCACAATCATAATCTCTATGAGGAGGCAATACCTGCGATTCCTTATCAGAAAAAACTTTCCAAAAATCCTGAATAGGTACAGGTAACTCCCCCTTAACTACAGCAGCAATACGCCCGTTACAACACTTGCATAACACTTAGGACTCCAGGACTTAATTTCATTGGTAGACCAATCCAGTACCGGATTGTGCAATTTTAACCAGGGTAACCCCAAAATCACCGGAGAAGGTAAATTATTCAAAACTACCAAATCCAAATTCTCTGATGAACACCAATAATAGTAAGAGGAAATTCACAGATATGGTGAGTAACATTTTTCAAGTGAGAACCATCCACAGACACCACATTAATAGGAGAAGATAGAAGTTTGGGTTTTAATTTTAGTTTTTCCAAAAATTTCCCATCAATCACATTGAGAGTTGAACCACAATCCACAAATACCCGAAACTCCATTAATTCCTCCTCAACAGCAGTGGTAGCAGAAAGAAAGACACCTTTATTGTTTAAACAAGCTATGCGGGCAAAACTGACCTCATTTTTTTTTCTCTCTTTATTCATTCGAAGCGCACAGTTCTTAATGAAATGCTCAGATTTACCACAGTAGAAACACAAACCTTGAGCAAATCTGCGTTCTTTTTCTCGAGAGTGAGGTGTCATAGCTCCAATTTCCATCGGCTCTGCAATGTCAGTACATTCCTTCTCCAAACTTGGAGCTGACAAGGCAGATTTACTCTCATTAACCCTTGCACGCAGTCTCCTATCCACCCGTATGGCTAATTGCATAGCCTCTTGCAAGTTACCAGGTATGGGATAAGCAATCAGCAAATCTTTAACCCTTTCACTTAACCCTGCAAGAAATAAACTTTTCAAAGCTGAATCGTTCCAGCCCACCTGAGCGGACCACCTTCGGAAGTGAGTACAATATTTTCCACATTACCTGATCCCTGTCTCAAACGTCTCAATTCTGTCTCAGCTGATGAAACACGATCCGGATCGTCATACAATAACCCCAAAGCAAAAAAAAAAACTATCCACTGATCTAAAGCATGGATCTTTGCGCAAAAGTGACATTATGAACCCTATGCGCTGTGATTCATCACCAGAGGATCTGGGTCTCAAACGGAAATACAACAAGCAAGCATTTTTTAAAAGAAAAAAAATCTGTTGTTCACCAAAAAATAAATCAGGCAAACGTACCTTTGGCTCCACGAAATCAGCTCCAGAACAACTACTCACGTGTTGCTGGATTTCAGCCACCTCCAGAGAGAGTCGCTGCAGGTGTTGAGCCAAATCCTGAACCGACACCATAATAGAAACTGAAAATCTTTCCTTAGAGATTTTTTTTTTTTTTTCTTTGGGCTGGACTTACTGTTATGATCTGCTACAAGCACTAAGGAAAGGTGGGAATTCTGTCCCTACAATAGGACTGAGCTGGATCCCTACGATGTAACGGGGGACCTGATCCTGCGACCAGACCCGCTAAAGTCCTCAGCTAGTCTGAACGAAGACCTATAGTTGCGAGGGAGGAATCCCTACAAGATCTAGGGACTGGGTGAAAAGGTGGACACCTCCTAACAGAAAGTGTAGCAGGGAATATAAAACAGAAAACAAATACTAAGAGATCCTAAGATCAAGCACAACTGACAGAGTAAGGCACCTAAGTACCTGGCTAGCTTAAGAGTAGATAATACAATGAAGTCCAGCAAAGCCAGAAGGCGGAGCCAGACTAAATAGGGAAAAAATGTCATGTGACCAGCAAACTGAAACAAAATCTAACAAGAGGGTTCTAACACTAACTCAATAGGGCAATCATAGCTCCTGTGAGTCGGTAAGGATGGAGACTTACTCTCACTAAACACATCAGAAAAATCAGTCAAAAAGTCAGGGACATCCTGAGACTGGGGAGAGGCAGAAAAAACATGAGTGTCAGTATTAACACATTCAAGATATGAAATTCACCGCACACACTATTGATTTTTAATTTTGCAAAATGATAGTTTATTGTGTTCCACAATGCTAAGTGAAGTGCCGTGTAAAAATAACAAAGATACCCCACATTCATGTATACCCGACGTTTCGACTCTACATGAGTCTTAATCATGGGGTACTGAATGATGGGTAATAAGAAATATGGGCACTTGTCACAGTAATGCAATTGAGGTAGTAGTACTGATTATGCAGCTCTGTATCATCAGGTTTGTCTAGGCCTGATCGGAGGCTGTGTGCAGACAAATATCTGGATTAAGCAGCCGTGGCAGGGCGCGGGAGCGCCGCCATCCAGATATTTGTCTGCAACAGCCTCCGATCAGGCCTAGACAAACCTGATGATACAGAGCTGCATAATCAGTACTATTACCTCAATTGCATTACTGTGACAAGTGCCCATATTTCTTATTACCCATCATTCAGTACCCCATGATTAAGACTCATGTAGAGTCGAAACGTCGGGTATACATGAATGTGGGGTATCTTTGTTATTTTTACACGGCACTTCACTTAGCATTGTGGAACACAATAAACTATCATTTTGCAAAATTAAAAATCAATAGTGTGTGCGGTGAATTTCATATCTTGATAGTAGCTGGTCCGAATAGGTCCACATTCACCAGCACCTCCACCAGTTTATGACCTGTAGTGCACACCCATCCTCCCAAGTATTAACACATTGGCAGCCCCAACTGGTCACAGACACAGATTTCCAATCCAAAACAGGATTATGAGTCTGTAACCAAGGGAAACCCAGTACAATAATGTCATGCAGATTATGCAACAACCAGAAATTTGCAACTCTCCTGATGATCTGGTTCAACCCTCATTATCACCTGAGTAGAAAACTGGGGTTTATTCTCCGCCAAAGGGGTAGAATCAATGCCCAGCAAAGGATTAGACTTCCGCAGGGGTACAAAGTCAAAATCCATCAGGTTAATAGCTGCTCCTGAATCAACAAAAGCCTGAGCTGAAAAAGTGCACAGGGAGCAAATCAGGGTAACAGTCTACAGAAATTTAGTCTGAACACTACCCAAGACAACTGAGCGCGCAAAACGTCTTCCCTGCTTAGGGCAGACAGAAATAGCATGAGAAGCGTCACCACAATAGAAACATAACCCATTGCGCTTTCGAAACTCATGACGCTGAGTCCCAGAAGTCACTCCATCACACTGCATGGGCTCAGGAGCTGGCTCACAAGGCAACACTATCTCACGCATACCTCTGCGCTCACGCAAACGTCTGTCAATTTGAATAGCCAAAGACATAGAATCATTGAGACCAGAGGGAACAGGGAATCCCACCATAACGTCCTTTACATTTTCTGACAGACCCTTCCGAAAAAGGGCTGCCAAAGCATCATCATTCCATTTGGTCAGGACGGCCCACTTTCGGAATTTCTGACAGTACAGCTCAGCAGCTTCACAACCCTGATTTCATGCCAACAAGGTCTTTTCAGCTTGATCAGTGACATTAGGTTCATCGTATAATAACCCCAGAGCCTGGAAAAATACATCAACATCATTCAAAACAGGATCCCCAGGTGTCAGGGAAAAAGCCCAATCCTGAGGGTCGCCGCGCAGCAAAGAGATGATAATTTGAACCTGCTGTGCTGCGTTCCCTGAGGATTTAGGCTTCAAGGCAAAAAACAACTTGCAGTTATTTTTAAAATTCAGAAATTTAGACCGATCCCTCAAGAATAAATCTGGCATGGGGATCCTAGGTTCCACAATAGGCAACCCAGCAAGATAGGCAGTAATCTTCTGAACCTCAGCGGCAAGACGCTCCACACGGCCAGACAACTGTGTAAACTCCATTGAGGACAAAGAAAAATTCCTCCTCAGCACCCAGAGAAAAAGAGGGAAAAAATGCAACAAACAGAAAATTTTTTTTTTTCTGACAACTCCCTTTTTTTTTTTTCCTTTTTACTATTTTTCCCTTCTGTTGAATACCATAGAATTTTCAGTTTGGCCGGTAATACTGTTATGTTTCGGTAGCTGAGGAGAAATAGCAAAAAATAGCCAAAGTAGCAATACACCAGAGAGGCTGGAAACTACTGGGTTGCAGAACCCTAAACTAACCGCAACACTAAAAGTAGTCGTGGAGCGTACCTACGGTGATCCTAGACGCCTCGTCACAGCCGGAGAGATAGCTACACCTAAAGACAGAAAGATGAAAACTAACTGCCCCGCAGCAGAACCCCCAAAGAAATAGGAAGCCCCCAAACATGTAATGGAGGTTAGACAAGAAGAAAATACGAACACAGACAGAAAATAGAATGAGCAAACGCTGGGGCCCAATTCTGTCTAGATAGAAAAGTATAGGAAAGAATTCTGACTGCAACCCAATAAACCCTGACAAAATACAAACACTTCTGATTAACAAAAAACCTGAGATCACACGATCTCTGCCACCTAAATCAGATCTCTGGTGTAACACACAGCTACTCAGTAAATAATAAGCGAGACAGGAACAAAGCAAAAGTGCAAACACAAACTGAGCACAAATGCAGTGCAAGGCCCCAAAAGGGGACCAGGCTGAAGTCCACTGTAAGGCAGCAAACCAGCAAGGAAAATCCAACCAGAGGAAAAAAAAAAGCAAGTCACTTATCTGAATGATAGTAGGAATGCAAGCTGAGATCCAACCAAGACCTGGAAGAACAATTGATTACCGGCAAGGCTGATGGGAGTTCAGGTCACTTATATCAGACCATTCAGACCCAGCTGAAAGCCATTCAGCAATTGGTTCATTACCCTCAGCAACCACCGGAGGGAGCCCCAGCTCCGAAGTCGCCTCCAACGTGTTTACAACAATTACCGTTCCTAGTTGCAAGCATGGAACTACTGAAAATACAGAAATACTTTTATTGGTTTGTCTGGGCAACTAGCATCACCCTAGTCCTAACTCTGTACTATATGCCCATGCTTCGAAGGATGGGGGATAGTGTTTTTCTGTGTATTAACTAAATATTATAATGCAGTTCACATTTTCATTGTGGACTTTCCTCTTAACTAATAACAAAGGGTGCAAAATGGAAATTCTATGGCCAGCACAAGTCTAATAATTTCTTTCTATGGACTTCCACACTTATACATACTACAGATTCTTTAATAGGCTCTATAAACTTTAATAAAAGCATCTGGCTTAATTGCATTTCAATATGACAAAACCCCTTACGACTTTATAATTTACTCCCATAGTTCTAGATGGCACTTGAACATCTACATTATGTCCAAACTGTGTTCTTGAAACAAGCGTTTCCATCCGCAGAGGATCGAGTTCAAGTCGAATTTCCTGAAATTTGAGGTTTCATGTAAATTCAAACATTTTGAAATTTGATTCTATAAAATATAATAGAAACACTCAATTTTACCAGTTAAAACACTATTCTGCATAAGTGTTAACCACATTAGTACGGAAGATATGGTATAGCTATATAGCATCAGTAAAATGATGTGTGAATGTGTCAATGCCCACCCATGAAAACTTCTCAAGGGCCATAGTTCTATGCTGATAAATCTCTCATTTTATCATTATAGCAGCCTAAATTCATTTTTTCTGATACAGAGCTGCAAATATTAATGTATAGCCAGAATTTAATTATAATATTTTATGGAAGTAACTACCTTAATTGATATATTTGTTATATAATTTAAACTCAGAAATAAAACTATATACAAAAAGCACCTCTATATTTATACAGAGTTTGACGCTCCCAATAATAAATATAAGTCAGTGACTATAAAGAAATTAATCATCACAGAATTTTGAATTAAAGAAACAACATGATGGTAAAAATGTTAATATTACGTTTTAGCGTATATTCATTCTGGATGGATAAAAAAAATTGAAAATAAATCTAGGCTATTAATAAGTAATGAAAATCCAGTGGGGCTAATTTCTGTAGTGATGCCAGCAGATTGTGAAGATGTTCCCTATGAATAAATTATTCTCCTTTAATTAATATTCTTAAATTCTATAAGTATTGCTTGTGCTAATCACTATATCTTCTCTGCCATGAAATGCTGATAATATTTTTATTAAGAGGAATAGGATCAGGTAATTAGGGGTAGGTTGCTCTATTTGCTACTTTTTAACCTCATGTCTTTTTCATGACAGATAAAATGAGCTAACAATTCACAAAAATAATGTTTTGTTAGTAATCTACATTCTAAAATTATTTAGAATCCAAACACAAGCTGTGTCACCATTCTGAGCTCTGCTAGATCTGCAGCAGAAAAATCTTCCATCATAACCGCTGCACCCAGTAAGCTAAGTAATACATCACTGGAATCAGGGGCTACATTATGCTGCTGTCAGATGACATTGTAAAAACATGCTGACTGATTCCATTTAAGAAGGCATCACTATTGTAATTCTGAGAAAATAATCACTGCCTGTATAGTCAGACTGTATTTAATTATACGATCAGCTCCTTCCTGCAGAACAGATAACATTTTCAAAATGCCGACCAAAACCCCGGTCATTTTTACTCTAAGTCAGGACTTCTGCCATGATTATGCCATTGACGTCTCTGCACGTGCACAGTGTAAGGTCGTGATGATTTTGTGACGCCATGACATGTGCAGGGACATCCTGCGCCTAGTCGTGGCTCCACCATAGTGTGAAGAAGATGGTGGGGTTCCAGTGTGTGGCGGCAGTCAGAACATACAGGGAGGGACAGGATAGGAAGCAGTGGAGGTGAGCGCTGAGGTGTTAATGGTTTTGTTTTTCTACATCATTTATTATGTCTCCAAACTACAAAGCATGACATGAGACATACAATTAGCAAAGAATACATTTGCTGCAAATCAAATTTCCCAGGAAAATCGACGGCATTTGGCAAATACTAATCCTGTCAGATTCTCGCATCTCTAGTGCCCACAGCTCATAAGAGTCAGACTACAAGCTCACAGCATGCTGTAACCTATAAGGCCAGAATATACACACTGCAGAAATTCCGCCATGCTGCAATCCGTGTGCCTGACACTGCTGCAAGTTACGAGATTCCCTTTGAAAGGAATTGATCGCCAGAAAATGGCCTCCTTTTATTAAAATCATGTTTTTATGTTAATGATTCTTTTTTGTATAAAATTGTGATGTTTATGTCAATATTTCATGTCATTACCTGTATTTAAAATAATGCTGAAATATCAGAAGTCATTTCTCCACAATCTTCTCATCATCATCAGCACCTTTGTCCTAAAGCTGGGGGCAGATAGTACAGCAGCAACTGTTGGCACCAATGCTGACAGCAGATAATCTCCTTCCACAACGACCTTTGCACAATTCTGCATAGAACACTCCCATAGAAGTCAATGGCACCAGTGTTCTCTCTATGCTGAGAGATCTGGAAAGGAAAGAGGTAAAACAGCTGAATTATAGGGTTAAAGAGCCTAATTACAGATAAAGTCAGTCATTTTCTAACGCTTCGATTTTTAGGGTAAGTGCACAAGTTCCGTATTTGCGTAAAACATGTGTGCTTTTGAGTGCGTTTTGATGTGTTTTTTTCCATTCATTAAAATGGGTGGATGCAAAAATGTTGAAAGAATTGATCTGCTGCAGATATGAAACTGCCTCCAATCTGCAAGGAAAAAATAAGCGACATATGCATGAAATTTCAGAAACCTCATTATCTTTGCCGCACAGTAAAATGCTGTTTTTCAAAGCAAAAATAAGCAGAAAAAAAGCGACTTAAACGCCATGTGTGATCATACCCTTTAGGCTGTGTGCACACACTCAATCAATATTTAGATAGTATTGTACATAAGTATTTGTAACCATGACCAGGAGAGGAACAGTCATAGGAAAAGTATAATAGAAACATGTCACCACTTCTGTATTTATCAGCCACTCCTGATTTTGGCTTAAAAATACTGAGGTAAAAACCTGACCAAATACTGAACATGTGACCGTGGCCTTAGACTACGTTCCCACAATGAGCTTTTGGTGAGTTTTAGATGTTGGTGAATTTCTGCACTTATGAAAATTAAATTACTTGCATGTTTTCACTGTGTTTTTGTGCGTTTTTTTAACCTGCGTTTTATTGTATTTTTGACGCTGCGTTTTTGTCTCTCTTTAGTATGTCATTCTTTTAAATAAAGCTGCTGTGTTTTTGATACCTTCTGGTATTAGGCTTTGATAAAACTTTATTGATATCAGATCACGTGCTTTTGATGTATTTTCGCTGTAGAAACACACTTACAATGCACGATCGTTTTTTGCCTGCATTGCACAAAATCTGCACAGAAAACTGAGTTTTTGATGTTGCAGATTTTCTGCAGCATTTCTGCACCTAAAACCTAAATTAGGTTACTTGCTATTTTTTTGAGTACATTTTTTTACATGCGAGTTTATTTTTTGACACTGTGGGTTTTGGCTGTGTTTTAAATACAGTTGCTTAGTTATTGATAGTCCCTGGCATTTGGCTTTGACAAAACTTTGATACATGTGTTCATTAAATGTTTTTTTCAATGCATTTACTCAGCGGAAATGCTCCAAAACCACGTGTGCGTTTTTATCCTGTGGAGTTTACGCATTTAATGCAATTCTTTGGGAAAAATCTGAATATAAAACTCAGCATACCCACAAGAGAAACTGATTTGTTGTGGATTTCAAACAACCACCGAGGGTCAGTTTACACAGTGTTAAAGAAAAAGACACTATGCATAAGATTCCTACAAATCCAATCCACTTTACTGGAACTGTAGGAAGCTGAGCTTTTTTGTGCAGCGAAAATATGTAGGGTCAAAAACTCATTGTGAGGACTTAACCTTATCAAGAACAGGGCTCAATATGTCATAGTCCTATGTGAAATCCCTTATGTAAGAACAAGTTTCAGTGTCTGATGTGTAAATATCCTACAATTGCATTGTGAGAACTATGATCTTTGAAAATCATTTTCTTTTATCATATTTTAATAAGCCGGGTAGTCTGCGTAAACCGCAAGTATTGTGCACCTGCCCCATTCATTAGATTAGGAAATGTGCAATTTCTGCCTCTCTCACACGATCCTGGGAATATCTGTAGACATGATGTCATTGCGATCAAATTGCCTCCCAATGCAAAAATGATCAAAGCTAGATTACCCTCTTAATTTTAGTTAATTAGTGCTTATCACCAGTCTGTGGCTGCCCTGTTTATGAAAAGAGTGGGCAACCTCAGACTGGTGAATTCTATAGATAAAACCAATTAACAAAAATGGTCCTAGGTGTCCCTAATGTAATTGACCCAACTTTCTAGCAAAACTCACGTCCGAACTTCTGAGTTGTGGGATCCAATATGGTAACATTAGAGCGGTTTAGTAACAGCTTAGTATGAGTCAGCAATAGGTTAATGATGAGCATGAGATAACATAAGATCTTGCTCTTTCAGAGCAATGATGACCCTAGATCAGAGGTCTCAAACTGCATTCCTCAAGGGCCGCAAACAGGTCATGTTTTCAGGATTTCCTTGTATTGCACAGGTGATAATTTAATCGCCTGCACAGATAATGATTCCAGCACCTAGTGCAATACTAAGGAAATCTTGAAAACACGCATGGTTTGCGGCCCTCGAGGAATGCAGTTTGAGACCCCTGCCCTAGAAGGATGTGGGAGCCAACTCTGCACTCCGGGATCCCACAATCCAGAAATTCAGACCTGACTTTTGTAAGAAGTCGCCTCTTTTAGGTGGAGATTATGGACACCTAGGATCTCTTTTATTAATAGGTGTTATTTAGAAAATTCACTAGTCTAAGACTGTTAATTTCTTAAATAAAAAGGGCAGCCACCGACCAGTATTATGCACTCTTAAAGTATGGCATAGCTATGAAAATATGAAGATCCTCATTGATGATACAGACTTAGAGACTGAAATTCTCCTTTGTGTTCATAAGCTGGTAATCAATAATGGAAGAATTTAATGGAACCATATTGGAAGAATTTGTTCTGGTGGGATTTCCTGGTAGTATCTGGTTACATACAGTATTGTTTACAGTACTTCTGGTGGTCTACTTTGTTACACTGGCTGGAAATATCTTAATAGTTATTATAGTCTCTACTGATTATCGGCTTCATTCCCCTATGTACTTTTTCCTGGTTTGTTTGTCTTGCCTGGAAATTCTAGTAATTTCCACTGTGGTTCCTCAACTTTTGATTATTCTTATTAGTGAAAAGCATACTATCTCTAAGTTTGGGTGCTTTGCTCAGTCCTATTTATATTACTTTGCATCCACCTCAGATTTACTCCTTTTGACTGCTATGTCCATTGATCGCTGTGTGGCCATCTGTTATCCTCTTAGATACTCCTCTATTATGATAAATAGAGTTTGCATCAGTTTGATCACCGGTTGCGTAATTCCTCCATTTTTTTGTCTTTTGTACCCTACGATAATCATAGCAAATCTGCCATTTTGTGGCCATGTGCTGAATCATTTCTTTTGTGACAGTGCTGCTCTATTAAAACTGATATGTGTGGACATCAGCCTAATAAAACTAAACACGATTCTTTCATCTGTTTTAATATTGTTTGGATGTCTTATAATCACCACAATATCTTACCTGTTAATCGTGGTTACGGTTATCAGAATGCCAACAGATATAGGACGTCAGAAAACATTTTCTACGTGTATTTCTCACCTTACCATGCTGTCAATATTTTTCGGAAGTGCTATATTCATTTTCATAAGACCACCAAAGGACTATTCAGTAGAAAATGACAAAGTAGTCAATCTGGTTAGTACTGTCCTGGCTCCTTTACTGAATCCTTTTGTGTATACATTAAGAAATGAAAAGGTGGAGATCTGTATACAAGATGCTCTGAAACAGGCAAGAACTTTATAATATAACCTACATGTGCGTGTTCTACCTAGCCCAAAGCCAAAAATTTGTGCAGAAGAAGAAGGAAACAGTCAAGCAGGTCATATAGGATGTGCTCAGCAACTATCCAATCCAGTGGTAGGAAATGTAATAACTAAAGCAATTATCATAATAATACAACGTTGTAATAGTTAAACATAAATCTATTGGTTATGAACAGATATTGGGCTCGATTACATGCCAGTCTTAATGAAAGGGACTTTGAGTACGATGCACAGAATTTATTGGGATACACACACATAAATTCATAAATTTGGTGCATCTTCTCAGCAGCGTGTACCTCGCAAGAAATGCCAGTAACATTTCTGGCATAAAAACGCTGCCACTATTGATGGAATTGAGTACCGTGTGTAGCCATGGTCTTTTTGCCCTAGCTCCTCCGCAGATCCACTCACTTTAGTGGGGGCACGCGACACTGGCGTAAAAACATCAAAAGTTGAAAATGTTTTAGACTATTCCACATTGTGTAAAAATGTTGCAACTTTTCAAAGTGCTTTACGGTGGCTTAAAAACTGATTAATTAGAGCCATAGTGATCACAATTGTGAACACTGTTTATTGATTGAAAGGGTTTCCCAAAAAATATTTTTCATTCCCATGGCTTGCCAACTGTAAGAATAATAATAAGCTTTACTAATTTACGATAATAAGCTTTACCCTAGATCCATCGATCCCTCTCTGCCGCTGTACATTTTCTTTGACAACCTGAAGCCATGACATCATGACAACAGTGTGTGTGATTGCGGCAGCAACAATAATAAATGCATTTTGGAACACTGCTTTAACCCCTTAGTGACCGAGCCAATTTTGATCTTAATGACCAGGCCCAATTTTTGAAATCTGACCAGTGTCACTTTATGTGGTAATAACTCAGGAACTCTTCAACAGATCCTACTAATTCTGATAATGTTTTCTCATGATATATTGTACTTCATAATAGTGGTAGAATTTGTACGATATGACTTGTGTTTATTTGTGAAGATAACGGAAATTTGGTAAAAATGTAAACATTTCGCAATTTTCAAACTTTTAATTCTTATGCCCTTACATCAAAAAGTTATATTATACAAAATAGTTAATAAATAACATTTCCCACATGTCTACTTTACATCAGCATCATTTTTTAAACATTTTTTTTGTTCGAAAGTTAGAAGGGTTAAAAGTTGACCAACAATTTCTCATTTTTCCAATAAAATTTACAAAACCATTTTTTTAGGGACCACATCACATTTGAAGTGACTTTGGGGAGCCTATATGACAGAAAATACCCAAAAGTGGCACCATCACCATTCTAAAAACTGCACCCCTCAATGTAGTCAAAACCACAGTCAAGAAGTTTATTAACCCTTCCGGTGCTTCACAAAAGCTAAAGCAATGTAGGAGGAAAAAATGAACATTTAAACTTTTTTTCACAAAAATTTTACTTTAACTCTAAATTTCTTATTTTCACAAAGGTAACAGGAGAAAATGGACCCCAAAACTTGTTGTACAATTTCTCCTGAGTACACCGATACCCCATATGTGGGACAAAACTACTATTTGGGGGTTAGAAGGGCTCAGAAGGGAAGTAGCATCATTTGACTTTTTGAACTGAACAAATGGCTGGAATCGAGAATGTCACATTTGGAGAGCCTCAGATGTGCCTAAACAGTGGAAACCCCCCACAACTGACACAACTTTGGAAACTAGAGCCCTTATGGAATGTATCTAGATGTGTGGTGAGCGCCTTGAACCCCCAGGTGCTTCGTGCTTCACAGAAGTTTATAACATAGAGCTGTAAAAAAAAAATCACATTTTACCCACAAAAATGTATTTTTAGCCCCAAATTTTTTGTTTTCATAAGGCTGACAGGAGAAAATGGAACCCAAAATTTGTTGTGCAATCTCTCCTGAGTACGCTGATATTCCATATGTGGAGGAAAGCTACTGTTTGGGCACACAACAGGACTCAGAAATGAATGCAGACTTTGATAGAATGGTCTGCGGGCGTCATGTCACATTTGGAGAGCCCTTAATGTGACTAAACAAAGAAAAAACACTACAAGTTACCCCATTTTGAAAACTACACCACTCAAGGATTTTATCCATAAGTTTAGTGAGCATTTTGAACCCACAATATTTGTAATTTTCACTATGGATAATAGGAGAAAATGGACCCCATAATTTGTTGCACAATTTGTCCCGAACACGACAATACCCTATATATGATCAAAAACTTTTGCTTAGGCACATAGCAGGGCAAGAAAAGGAAAAAGCGCTATTTGCCTGGGATAGATTGTGAATGCCATGGCACATTTGAAGAGCCGCTGACATGGGAAAATAGCAGAAACCCTCCCACAAGTGACTCCATTTTGGAAGCTGGACCCCTCAAGGAATTCATCAACTGGTGTAGTGAGTATTTTAAACCCATAGGTGCCTCACAGGACTTTATAACATTGAGACGTGGGAATATGACATTTTAGTGTTAAAAATGAAACCGGACCCCACAATTTATTGTGCAATTTATGTGCCGCATACAGTAAAATCACAGAGTGACAGGTTAGAATAGAATAGATATATACACATAGACATATAGGTGTCAGTGACAGACACACACACATATATATTTATATTAAGGGTCTAGCTCTGCTACATCTAGATGGCAGGCTGCATAGTTGCATGATGTAGCAGAGCTAGACCCGTCATGGGACAAATGGATTAAAAGCATCTCTGCGGAAAGGAGAGGAATATTGTTGTTGTTTCTTTTTTCCTCTTTTGCAGATGATGAGGGCATTGGAGTAAAGGGTGAGGTTTTAAATTAAACTAAGATTATTAAAGGAGTCTGTGTCTATCTTGTGTAGACGCACAGTCTCCGCAAGATAAATAGCACCGTTCTATGTATAGGATGTGGTGATTCCGCTTGTGTTCAATGAACACATGCGGAATCACCGCGTGTACAAAAGCTGGCAGCGCTTTGAACGGAATGGATATCCGCTGCATTCAAAGCGCTTACAACCTTGACCGTGGAAACATACGCTTACTCCTGAACATCTTCTTTTGGGACAGGGGCGGTCGGAAGGTCCCCACACACATTAGAATGATAGCTGATATCAGGTAAATTCAGCTGAAACTGCTAATAAGGGCCCTGTCTGCACAGAATAACTGTTGAAACCAAGTACAGGCTCGGTGTATCATGGTTTGATCACACATTTAACCCCTTTACCCACAAGCCTATTTGCACGTTAATGACCAGGCCATGTTTTAGTATTTTGACCAGTGTCACTTTACGATGTAATCACTCTGGAACACTTCAACGGATCCCACTGATTCTAAGACTGTTTTTCGTGACATATTGTACTTTATGGTAGTGGTAACATTTCTTCGATATGACTTGCATTTATTTGTGAAAAAACTGAGATTTTGCAAAAATTGTAAACATTTTGCAATGTTTAAACCTTTAAATTTTATGGCTAAAATCACACACAATAATTAATAAACAACATTTCCCACATGTCTAATTTACATCAGCACAGTTTTTGAAACATAATATTTTTTTGTCAGGCCTTTATAAGGGTTAAAAGTTGTGACCAGTGAATTCTCATTTTTTCAATAAAATATACAAAATGATATTTTTTGTACCTAATCACATTTGAAGTGACTTTTAGGGGCCTATATGACAGAAATTTTTTTTACCTTAGACCCAAATTATTTTATTTTCACAGAGGTAGCATAAAACAAATGGACCCCAAAATTAGTTGTGAAATTTCTCCTGAGCATGACGATAGCCCATGTGTTGGGGAAAACCACTGTTTGGGTGCATGGCAGGGCTCAGAAGGGAAGGAGCGCCATTTGACTTTTTGAATGCAAAATTTTCTGGAATAATTAGTGGATGTCATGTCACGTTTGGAGTGAAACTGATTTATCTAAACAGTAGAAACACATCACAATTGAGACCATTTTTGGAAACTAGACCCCTCAGCGAACTTATCTAGACTTGTGGTGCGCACCTTGAACCCTTAGATGCTTCACAGAAATTTAGAATATTGAGCTGTGAAAATATAAAAATCAAATTTTTTCCCACAAAAATGTTTTTTAGCCCAAAATTTTGCATTTTCTTTAGGGTAACAGGAGAAATTGCACAGTACAATTGTTGTGCAATTTCTCCTGAGTATGCTGATATGCAATATATGGAGGGAAACTACCATTTGTGCGCACAGCAGGACTTTGAAGGGAAGGAGCACCATTTGACTTTTTAAAAGCAAAATCAGTAGTGGATGCAATGTCGCATTTGGATAGTCCCTAATATATATAGACAGTGAAAATCCCCCAAAAGTCATACCATTTTGGAAACTGGACCCCTCAGGGAACTTATCTAGATATGCGGTGAGCACCTTGAACCCTTAGGTACTTCACAGAAGTTTATAACATAGAGCTGTGAAAATAAAAAAAATCAAATTTTTCCCCTGAGTATGCAGATACCCCATATGAGGTGAAAAGCTACTGTTTGGGTGAACAGCAGAGCTCAGAAAGGAAGGAGTGATGTTTTGGAAATCAGATTTTAATGGAATGGTCTGCAGGTGTCATTTTGCATTTGGAGAGCACCTGATGTACCTAAACAGTGGAAATCCCCCACATTTTGAAAACTAGACCCCTCAAGGAATGTATCTAGATGTGTGGTGAAACCCCAGGTGCTTCACAGAAGTTTTTAACGTAGAGCCGTGAAAATAAAAAAAAATCAAATTTTTCTCACAAAAATGTTGTCTTAGCCCCAATTTTTTCACAAGATTAACAGGAGAAAATGGAACTTCAAATTTTATGAATGCATACAAAGAAAGGCAAAAAACTGGCTCCATTCTGACTGCATACCTTGAGTAGTATTCAGGGGAGACTTGATAGCAGCTTGCTAATATCATGGTCAGGATCGGACCGGCCCACCGGAGAACCGGAGGATTCTCCGGGGGGCCCTGGCATCTGGGGGGCCCTGGCACCTGCTGGCATACAGGGGCCAGTTGCCTAGGGCCCCCGCTGCTCCAGGGGCCCCCATCCGGTGGCGTGTCGCTAATAGCGGCACACCCCGCTGCTGCCATGGGGGCCCCGTGCCAGCGGAGCAGCAGCGGGTGACAGGAGGCAGGAGCCCCTATCCCCGCTGCTAAAGAGAAATGAATATTCACTGCTTCCCACGCCCACATGGGCGTGGGAAGCAGTGAATATCATTACTTACCTGTCACCTGCTCCAACCGCTGACGCTGCTGTGTCCTCGGGTCCTCTCTTGCTGCGATGTTCAGGCAGAGGGCGCAATAACGTCATTAGTGAGCGCCGCACCCTCTGCCTGATCATTCACTGCCGGAGTACCGAAGACGGCGGCGCTCAGCGGTGGAGCGCGTGACAGGTAAATCTCTCAGGTGCCGGGGCCCTGAGCCAGCGGTGACACCGGCACCTGTCCCCCATAGCGCGCCGGTGTCCCCGCTAGCTCAGGACACCATCACCTGGCCCCCAGCGACGAGAGGTGAGTATGTCTTTTTTTTTTTGCAGCAGCAGCTGCAGCAGTATAAAGGGGCCTATTCAATGCAGCATCTATGGGGGCACAGTCTGTGGAGCATCTATGGTGGCATAATCTATGGGGGAATAATCTGTGGAGCATCTATGGGGGCATAATCTATGGGGGCATAATCTGTGGAGCATTTATGGGGGTATAATCTATGGGGAATAATCTGTGGAGCATTTATGGGGGCATAATCTATGGGGGCATAATCTGTGGAGCATTTATGGGGCATAATCTATGGGGGCATAATCTGTGAAGCATTTATGGGGGCATAATCTATGGGGGCCTAATCTGTGGAGTATTTAGGGGGGCATAATCTATGGGGGCATAATCTGTGGAGCATTTATGGGGGCATAATCTATGGGGGCATAATTTGTGGAGAATTTATGGGGCATTATCTCAGTGGGCATAATTTGTGGAGCATCTATGGGGCATAATATGTGGAACATCTATGGGGGCATAATCTATGGAGCTTCTATGGGGGCATAATCTATGGAGCATCTATGGGGCATAATCTAAAGAGCATTTGTGGGGGCACAATCTATGGAGCTTCTATGGGGGCATAATCTAAGGAGCATCTATGGGGCACAATCTATGGAGCTTCTATGGGGGCATAATCTATGGGGGCATAATCTATGGAGCTTCTATGGGGCATAATCTAAGGAGCATCTATGGGGGCACAATCTATGGGGGCATAATCTATGGAGCATCTATGGGGGCATAATCTATGGAGCATCTATGGGGGCATAATCTATGGAGCTTCTATGGGGGCATAATCTAAGGAGCATCTATGGGGGCATAATCTTTGGGGGCATAATCTAAGGAGCATTTATGGGGGCATAATCTATGGAGCATCTATAGGGGCATAATCTATGGGGGCATAATCTATGGAGCTTCTATGGGGCATAATCTAAGGAGCATCTATGGGGCATAATCTATGGGGGCATAATCTAAGGAGCATTTATGGGGCATAATCTATGGAGCTTCTATGGGGGCATAATCTATGGGGCATAATCTAAGGAGCATTTATGGGGGCATAATCTATGAGCATCTATAGGGGCATAATCTATGGGGGCATAATCTATGGAGCTTCTATGGGGGCATAATCTAAGGAGCATCTATGGGGGCATAATCTATGGGGGCATAATCTAAGGAGCATTTATGGGGGCATAATCTATGGAGCTTCTATGGGGGCATAATCTATGGGGGCATAATCTATGGAGCTTCTGTGGAGGCATAATCTAAGGAGCATCTATGGGGGCACAATCTATGGAGCTTCTATGGGGCATAATCTAAGGAGCATCTATGGAGGCACAATCTATGGAGCTTCTATGGGGGCATAATCTAAGGAGAATCTATGGGGCATAATCTATGGAGCATCTATGGGGGCATAGTAACATAGTAACATAGTTTATTAAGGTTGAAGGAAGACTTTAAGTCCATCTAGTTCAACCCATATCCTATCCTAACCTGCCCTAACATGTTGATCCACAGGAAGGCAAAAAAACCCCAAGTGGCAAACAGTAAGCTTCACATTGGGGAAAAAAATTCCTTCCCGACTCCACATACGGCAATCAGACTAGCTCCCTGGATCAACGCTGTATCTAGGAAACTAGTGAATAAGCCTGTAATATTATACTTTTCAAGAAAGGCATCCAGTCCCCTCTTAAATTTTAGTAAGGAATCACTCATTACAACATTAGACGGCAGAGAGTTCCATAGTCTCACTGCTCTTACAGTAAAGAATCTGCATCTGTGATTATGGCTAAACCTTCTTTCCTCCAGACGTAGAGGATGCCCCCTCGTCCCCGTCACAGGTCTAAGAGTAAAAAGATCATTAGAAAGGTCTTTGTACTGTCCCCTCATATATTTGTACATTGTAATAAGATCACCCCTAAGCCTTCGTTTTTCCAAACTAAATAACCCCAAGTGTAATAACCTGTCTTGGTATTGCAGACCCCCCAGTTCTCTAATAACCTTGGTCGCTCTTCTCTGCACCCGCTCCAGTTCAGCTATGTCTTTCTTATACACCGGAGACCAGAACTGCACACAGTATTCTAAGTGTGGTCGCACCAGTGACTTGTATAGAAGTAAAATTATGTTCTCCTCATGAGCATCTATGCCTCGTCTAATGCATCCCATTATTTTATTTGCCTTGGCAGCAGCTGCCTGACATTGGCCACTAAATGTGAGTTTGTCGTCCACCCATACACCCAAGTCTTTTTCAGTGACAGTTTTGCCCAGTGTTTTACAATTAAGCACATAATTATACATCTTATTTGTTCTACCCAAGTGCATGACCTTACATTTATCCCCATTAAAGCTCATTTGCCATTTATCAGCCCAAGCTTCTAGTTTACATAAATCCTCCTGTAATATAAAATTATCCTCCTCTGTATTTATTACCCTGCAGAGTTTAGTGTCATCTGCAAATATTGAAATACTACTCTGTATGCCCCCTACAAGGTCATTAATAAATATGTTAAAGAGAAGCGGCCCAATACTGACCCCTGTGGTACCCCACTGCTAACCGTGACCCAGTCCGAGTGTGCTCCATTAATAACCACCCTTTGTTTCCTATCCATGAGCCAGTTCTTAACCCACTTACACATATTTTCCCCTATCCCCATTGTTCTCATTTTATGTATCAACCTTTTGTGTGGCACTGTATCAAAAGCTTTTGAGAAGTCCATGAACACCACGTCCACTGCATTCCCTTGGTCCAGTCCTGAACTTACCCCTTCATAAAAGCTTATCAGATTAGTCTGACAAGAACGGTCCCTCGTAAACCCATGCTGATACTGTGTCATGAGGTTATTCAGCTTCAGATACTCCAATATAGTATCCCTTAAAAAACCCTCCAGGATTTTACCCACAGTAGATGTTAAGCTCACTGGCCTATAATTTCCAGGTTCAGTTTTTGCCCCCTTTTTGAATATTGGCACCACATTTGCTATACGCCAGTCCTGTGGTACAGACCCAGTTATTATGGAATCTTTAAAGATTAAAAATAATGGTCTATCTATAACTGTACTTAATTCCTGCAGTACTCGGGGGTGTATCCCATCCGGACCCGGGGATTTGTCAACTTTAGTGATTTTTAGACGCCGCCGTACTTCCTGCTGGGTTAAGCATGTGACATTTAATGTAGAAATTTTTTTATCTCTGATCATGTTATCTGTCATGGGATTTTCTTGTGTAAATACAGTTGAAAAAAAGTCATTTAGCATATTGGCTTTTTCCTCATCCTCATCCACCATTTCACCCAGACTATTTTTAAGGGGACCAACACTATCATTTTTTAGTTTCTTGCTATTTATGTAGTTAAAGAATATTTTGGGATTATTTTTACTTTCTCTGGCAATGAGTCTCTCTGCCTCAATCTTTGCTGTCTTGATTTGCTTTTTACAGAATTTATTCAGTCTTCTGTATTTATTTAATGCCTCTTCACTACCTACTTGCTTCAATTCCCTAAACGCTTTCTTTTTGTCCCTTATTGCGCCCCTTACAGCTCTATTTAGCCATAGTGGTTTCCTCCTAATTCTAGCATGTTTATTCCCATAGGGTATATACTGTGCACAGGTCCTATTCAGGATACTAATAAACGTCTCCCATTTTCTTTGTGTATTTTTATGTCTCAGGATATCGTCCCAGTTTATTGCACCAAGATCATCTCTCATCCGTTGGAAATTTGCCTTCCTGAAGTTTAGTGTCCTTGTAACCCTCGACTACACATCTTATTAAAGGATACATGAAAGCTTATTATTTTGTGATCACTATTACCCAAGTGACCCCCAACCCTTATATTTGATATGCGGTCTGGCCTGTTGGATAATATTAGGTCTAGCAGTGCCCCCCTCTTGTTGGGTCCTGAACTAGTTGTGAAAGGTAATTGTCTCCCATAGTTGCCAAAAACTTATTACCTTTGCTGGAACTGCAGGTTTCTGTTCCCCAATGTATTTCAGGGTAGTTGAAGTCCCCCATAATAATGACTTCTCCTTGAGTTGCTGCTTCATCTATTTGCTTTACGAGGATATTCTCTGTTGCTTCCATTATTTTAGGAGACTTATAACAAACCCCTATCAATAATTTATTATTTTTCCCCCCTCCCCTAATCTCCACCCACAGAGACTCTACATCTTCATTCGATTCACAGATATCACGCAGGATGGGTTTTAAGGATGATTTTACATATAAACACACACCCCCACCTCGCTTATTTTTACGGTCATTTCTAAACAGACTATAGCCCTGTAAATTAACCGCCCAGTTGTGGCTCTCATCCAGCCAAGTCTCAGATATCCCCACCATGTCATAATTATGTTCCAACAAAATTAATTCTAATTCCGCCATTTTGTTGGTGAGGCTTCTAGCATTAGTATACATGCACTTTATGTATCTCTCTGAACCTCTATTCTTTCTTAAATTATTAACTGTTCTAACCCCACCCCCCATGCCACCCACCCCATAATCTATGGAGCATCTATGGGGCACAATCTATGGAGCATTTATGGGGGCATAATACATGGGCAGCATATGGGTCACAATCTATGGAGCATCTTGTGGGGCATAGTACATGGGGCAGCATATGGGACATAATCTCATTTTCCACCCTAGGCTTATACTCGAGTCGATAAGTTTTTCCAGTTTTTTGTGGCAAAATTAGGGGGGTCGGCTTATACTCGAGTATATATGGTATCTATCTATTATCTATATCTATATATATATATATATATATATATATAGCATTATCCCCTATGAGGGGGGCAGCATTATCCCCTATGAGGGGGCTGCTTTATAATCTATGAGGGAGGCTACCCCAACTCCTGCTACATAATTAAGACATGTACTACCTTATATTGTACCCTGATATTAGTGTGTTTTACTGCACAATTGTTGGTCTTGTATTTATTTCTATGTAGCTACATAGTGGGCCCCAAGAATGATTTTCTCTGGTGGGCCCAAGGTGTTCCAGTCCGACGCTGATCATGGTATACAGGTGCTCCACCCAAAGAAATCAAGTCCTTGGTGCAGCACAAAACGTCTGCCTTCCTGAAGGAATACCGTCACCAGCTCCATGTTGTATAAAGTGATGTAAGAATAAAAGTTTATACTAGATACTTACATGAGTAAGAGTGCCACCCTTTCCTCTTCCTGAAGCTTGGAACTCCAAATTTGTTGTGCAATTTCTCTTGAGTGCGCAGATAGCCCATATGTGGGGGTAAACTAACTATTGTTTGGGTGCACAACAGAGCTCATGACAGAAGGAGTGACATTTTGGAATGCAAACTTTGATGGAATGGTCTGCTGGTGTCATGTTGTGTTTTACAAAGCCCGTGATGTGCTGTAACAGTGAAAACCCCCACAAGTGACCCTGTTTTGCAAATTAGACCCCTCAAGGAATTTACCAAGTTGTGTGGTGAGCATCTTAAATCTACATGTGCTTCACATAATTTTACAAAGTTAGTCTGTGGAATTGAAAAAAAAATATTTTTCACCAAAAAATGTTTTAGCCCCAATTTTTTTTTGTTTTTCACAAGGAGAGCAGGAGAAAATAGACCCGATTATTTGATGTGCTATTTCTCCTGAGTATGCCATGTGAGGGGTTGACTCACCCAGCTGCTTCACAAGGTAGACACAGGAGCAGTTCTGGTAGTAGCATAAACAGCAGGGTTCAGCAAAATAAACAGAGACTTTCTGGCATAAAGGTAAAACAAAGATAAAAACCATCAAAGTGCTTTTGGTGCAGGCTTCACTGCAGGTAACGCACACTGTGGTTTTACATCACTGACCGCAGTATGTACAGTGACACGTATCTCCCTTCACATACTGTGCCAGTGACCCTGTCACAGCCGATACAGCAGATGTGGTTCAAAACTACTTTGGAGACATAGTGCATAGCTCAGAAGGAAGAAGCACCATATTGGAGTTTAGATTTTTCTGGACTGGTTTGAGGGTGCCATTTCACATTAGCAGAGCTCCTGAGGTGCCAGAATAGCACAACCCCCCATTTTACAAACTACTCCTCTCAATGAATTCATCTAGGGGTGCAGTGATCATATTGACACCACAGGAAGGGGGTCACACAATTTTATGCCATTGGGCTGTGAAGAAAAAAATAATTACATTTTTACCACCAAAAGTTTGCTTTAGCCCTAGATTTTATATTTTTTGCACTGGGAAATGGGTGAAAATGGCACCAAAATGTGTCCCACAATTTCTGCTGAACATACAAAACCCTTATGTTGCTGTACAGTACTTCTTAGCCATAAGGCGAGTATAGGGAGGGAGCGCTATTTGCCTTCTGGAGTGCAGATTTTCTAGTTTTCTAGAATAGCTTGCGGACTCCATATACAGAGCACTTAAGTGTTAGAAAAGCTGAAATCCCCTTCAAATTACCCCATTTTGGAAATTATATCTCTTTTGAAATTTATCTACAGGTGTAGTAATGATTTTGAATACATAGGTGTTCTCCAGAAGCAAGCAGCAATGGCTGTTGCTGAGTGAAAATTACAAACTGCTGTTGTAGTGACCAGTATGTTGTAGTGACCAGTACATTGTGCCCAGCTCATGCTTCTGGAGACACGCACCAGTAAATTAGGCGGTCTCTCATCACTACAGAAATGCCAAATATGTAGACGCTAAATGTGGTTTAGGCACACTGGGACTCAGAAGTGAGAGGGACATTTGGATTTGGGAGCGCAGAATTTTCTGGATTTCTTTTGGCGAGCAAGGAGACATTTTGCTTTTCCAGAGCATTTGTACTAACAGTAACGTGAAAGCTCCCTATATTTCCATTTACATATGACGGACCAGAGTGGGGACTTGTTTATTTGTGTGGATTGATTTGAAGCTTTTGTTACAAACATTTTAGATAACATTTGAGATCACATTTATCCGTCGCCCTACGCTGAGCACTTACGGCGAGGTTTCCATCTAAGGGCTCATACTCACTGGATACAAAAACAGACGATTGCAAGCCGATAAAAAATCTGATTGCAATCGGACCAATGTTATTCAATAGGGGACTTCTCATTTGCGATTTTTTTCACAACTGAAATCGGTCTGAGAAAAAAAAACGCAGCATGCTGCGATTTGCAGCGATTTTGGCATGATATTCGCTAATGCAAGTCAATGGATGAGATAAAAATCGGACAGCACTCGCACCATGCGAGTGCTGTCCGATTTATACGCACCAGTGTCCTTTGAAAAGCCGGCAAATCATCCGGTAAAATCAGCCGGTAAAATCACACTGACAGCTCACAAAACACTACATATATACACATAGAATACATATTGTAAGGTTTCACTCACTCGGCTGCTTCAGAGGTAATTCATGAGACTCGATCTTATGCAAAAAGTCCTTAGGTTTATTACATCATTCATAAACCATATGGTAACATATAATACAGCTCTTCAATGCTTCAGCTCCTGCCTGGAGCCTCGCTCTTCAGTCACAGAGTCCTGCTCTGTAATGTCCTGCCTTGGACACATGGAAGCCTGTCCACACTGGCAGACTCCCACACACTCTCACACAGGTGCAAAACAAACTCCATTACATAGGTGTAACCCCACCCATAGGTGAGGTCAGGATCACATGGTTAGGTCACCTGATCATGACCTCATCACAGGTCCTTTTGATACACATAACATAGGTGAGGTCAGGATCACATGGTTAGGTCACCTGATCATGACCTCATCACAGGTCCTTCACCACAACACAAACCATGCTTCCATGCATACATCGAGGAGCATACACAGTGCCCCCTAGCTGCATCAGGTGTCACTACACCACAATATATATATATATATATATATATAATTACATGTCATTGTGACACACATATATATATTTATAGTTCATACACTTCTACATACTATAATAGCCGTTAATTCAATTGCCGGCTTTTGTAAAATTACAGACCCGACATGAAATGACACATGGTTTACATACAGTTAACCATGTCATTTCATGTAGTTTGATATATGGTTTTCACTAACAATTACAAGTGGCTGTGTGCAAAATTTCACACATGTAGGGGTTAATTAAAGGTGTAAATTTGTTGTAAAAAAATGCGTGGGCTCCTGCTGTATTTTCTCAACCAGACAGACAAAGCCAGCGAGTGAGGGCAGATAATAATAGCCTAGGGAGGGTGCATTTATTTTGTGCCCCCCTGGCTACTAACATCTGCCCCAGCCACCCCAGAAAAGGCAAATCTATAATTAGATGTGCCCTTTCTGGCACTTTGCCGGTCTATTCCCATTGCCGTGTAGCGGTGGCGAATGGGTTAATAATGGGTTAAAGCCACCTTGCTATTGAAAGGTGACTTTAAACCAGGTTAATAATTGAGAGCTGTCAATTAGACAACTATCAATTATTAATCCAATTGAAGTAAATAAAAAACACACACACATTAAGAATGAATAATTTCAATGAAATAAAAACAAATTTTTTTGACCATCTTTTATTTAACTCTTAAACCTTGCGAAGCCCTTGCTCTCCTATAATAAAGAAAAAATAATAAAACAACATTATTCTTACCTATCCGGTGCTCTGTCACGTCCCACGCTGTAATCCTTCACAAAGGGTTAACTAGCTTTCAGCCAAGCAGTGCATCTAATGCTGCCTGCTCAGCTAAAAGCTCCTGAATGAATGACTTCCTCTCCCAGCCACAGGAGAGGAACTGATTACTGTGTGAAGCTTCATTGTTTGCTTCCCACTGCAATCAGTTCACTTCAGGTCAGCCGGGGACACCGCACAGCATCAGTGACATCAGAGGGAGTCCCCGCTGACCTGAAGTGAACTGATTTCTGTGGGAAGCTATCAATTAAGCTTGGCAAAGTAATCACTTCCTCTCCTGTTGGCACAGAGAGAAGCTCATTCATTCGTGGGATTACAGTTTAGCATCAAGCATTAGCTGTGCTGCTTGGCTGTAATCCTGTTAACCCTTTGTGAAGGATTACATCATGGGACTTGACAGAGCACCAGATAGGTAAGAATAATGTTGTTTTATTATTTTTTCTTTATTACAGCAGATCAAGGGCTTCGCAAGGATTACCAGTTAAATAAAAGATGGTCAAAAAATGTGTGTTTATTTCATTAAAATTATTTATTATTAATGTGTGTGTGTTTTTTTTATTTCCTTCAATAGGATTAATAATTGAGAGTTGTCTAATTGACAACTCTCAATTATTAACCTGGCTTAAAGTCACCTTCCAATAGCAAGGTGGCTTTAACCCATTATTAACCCATTCGCCACCGCTACAGGGCAATGGGAATAGACGGGCAAAGTGCCAGAAAGGGCGAACCTAATTATAGATTTGCCTTTTCTGGGGTGGCTGGGGCCAGATGTTAGTAGCCGGGGGGGCACAAAATAAATGCATCCTGCCTAGGCTATAATTATCTGCCCCCACTCGCTGGCTTTGTCTGTCTGGTAGAGAAAATACAGTGGGAGCCCATGCATTTTTTTCAACGAATTTACACCTTTAATTAACCCCTACATGTGTGAAATTTTGCACACATACACTCGTAATTGTTAGTGAAAACCATTTATCAAACTACATGAAATGACATGGTTAACTGTATGTAAACCATGTGTCATTTCATGTCGGGTTCTGTAATTTCACAAAAGCCGGCAATTGAATTAGCGGTTATTATACTATGTAGAAGTGTATGACCTATATATACATATATATATATATATATAATTATTTGCTTTTTGTTTAAATTTTTTTTGACAATGTGATTTTTACATGATTTTTTACATAGAGATAACTGCTCTATGAAAAACATCATTTTAAAATCGCATTGCATACTGATGGAAAACGGATGGAAAATGGATGGTGCGATTAAAAATCGCATACAACTCGCATGACAATTGCATGACAATTGCATATATTCGGACCATTTTTTCCATCCAAAAAACAGACCGTTTTTTTTTCCACAAATGGAAAGGAGCCCTAAATCTCAGAGTGACATGATTCACATGAAACTCCCGAGGGATCTATTTTATGCACACCTAAAAAGACAGACACTGCTGGATCATAGGTCAGATAGCATCTACAGTGCCTCCATCTGCCTCATTATAGGGAATTTTCCTCCGGGGGTTCCGTCTGAATCAAGTATTTCAGAGATTTACACAGAAACCCCGGTGCAAGCGCTCAATGCAGAGCGCAGGATAAATGTGAGCCGAACCTTAATGCGATCTTTGGGAGGCAGAATGAACAAGTTAATAGTAGGTGTAGAATTGGTTTTATTAATTTTTTTCACCATTCCTCATGTATTATAAGTGATTAGAGGACTTTATTCTTCAGGTCAGTGAGATTTATATTTTTTTTATGTTTGACTACTGTCACACACTAAAAGATGCTTTTTTTTGCTAAAACAAGTTTTTGCATCGCCATATCTTGAGAGTGATAATTTTTTCATATTTCTGCTGACAGTCATGTGACAGCTTATTTTTTGCGAGATGAGTTGATGTTTTTGTTACTATTTTCCGTAACATGACAATTTTTGATTGCTTTGTATTCCAATTTTTGGGAAGCAGAATGAACAAAGACCAGCAATTCAGGAATTGTTTGTTTTATTTTTTTACAGTTCCATGTGTGGTAAAATTGATAAGGCAGCTTTATTCTTCGTGTCAGTACGATTACAGAGATTGCATATTTATATAGTTTTTTCTGTTTTGGCGCTTTTATGCAATGAAAGCTATTTTATAGAAAAATAATTATTTTTGCATCACTTTATTCTGAGAGCTGTAACTTTTATAGTTTTCCTCTGATTGAGCTGTATGGTGGCTTGTTTTTGCCCGACATAATGACGTCTTCAGTGAAACCATTTATATTTACATTTGTCTTTTTGATCGGATTTTATTCCACTTTTGTTCGGCGATATGATGGAAAAGCATAATTTTTTGCCTCGATTTTTTTATGGTGTTCACTGAGGGAGTGGGACAGTTTTATAGGTCAGATAGTTCCAGACTCGATGATACCAAATATGTGTACTTTTTTTTACTTATTTTTCTCATAAAAATATTTATTTAAAGGTACAATATGTTTTGATTTTACTTTTATTATTTTGTGATTTTTTTTTATATATTAGTGAAAATAGTTAACATTTTATTACCATATATACTCATGTATAAGCCCACACGTGTATAAGCCGACCCCCCCTAATTTTGCCACAAAAAACTGGGAAGACTTATTGACTCACGTATAAGTCTAGGGTGAAAAATGATTATGCCCCCATATGATGCTCCACAGATTATGCCCCCATATGCTGCACAGATTATGCCCCCATATGCTCCACAGATTATGCCCCCCATATGCTCCAGATTATGCCCAATATGCTTCAGAGATTATGCCCCCATATGCTCCAGATTATGCCCAATATGCTTGAGATTATGCACCCATATGCTCCAGATTATGCCCCATATATTAAACAGATTATGCCCCCGTATGCTCCAGATTATGCCCCCATATGCTCCAGATTATGCCCCATATGTTCCACAGATTATGCCCCATATGCTCCATATTATGCCCCCATATGCTCTAGATTATGCCCCATATGTTCCACAGATTATGCCCCCATATGCTCCATATTATGCCCCCATATGTTCCACAGATTATGTCCCCATATGCTCCAGATTATGCCCCATATGTTCCAGATAATGCCCCATATGCTCTAGATTATGCCCCATATGTTCCACAGCTTATGCCCCCATATGCTCCATGTTATGCCCCCATATGTTCCAGATTATGCCCCCATATGTTCCATATTATGCCCCATATGCTCCAGATTATGCCCCATATGTTCCAGATTATGCCCCATATGTTCCAGATTATGCCCCCATATGCTCTAGATTATGCCCCATATGTTCCACAGCTTATGCCCCCATATGCTCCATATTATGCCCCCATATGTTCCACAGCTTATGCCCCCATATGCTCCATATTATGCCCCCATATGCTCCAGATTATGCCCCCATATGTTCCATATTATGCCCCCATATGCTCCAGATTATCCCCCCATATGCTCCATATTATGCCCCCATATGCTGCACAATTATGCCGCATATGCTGCTGCTGCAAAAAATGACATACTCACCTCTCGTCACTGGGAGCCAGGTGCCGGTGTCCTGAGCAGGCGGTGACACCGGCGCGCTATGGGGGACAGGTGCCGGTGTCACCGCTCGCTCAGGACCCCGGCACCTGAGATATTTACCTGTCCCGTTCCACCGCTGCACGCTGCGTCCTCGTCTGACTCCTCTGGCTGTGAATGATCTGGCAGGGGGCGCGGTGTGCACTAACGACGTCATCGCGCCCTCTGCCTGATCATTCACAGCCAGAGGGGTCAGACGAGGACGCAGCGTGCAGCAGTGGAACGGGACAGGTAAATATCGCTATACTCACCCCTCCGCCAGCGCGGTCTCTGCAGCCTCTCCTCTTCTCCCGGCGCTCTCCGCAGCGCTTCCTTCCTACAGCGGTCACATGGTACCGCTCATTAAAGTCATGAATATGTGAATATTCATGACTTTAATGAGCGGTGCCATGTGACTGCTGCAGGAAGGAGCCGGAGATCGTGGGAGAAGAAGGGGGGCTGCAGAGACCGCTCCGGCAGAGGGGTGAGTATGATCCGACACCCCCACTACCCCTCCCCCGCCGACCTCGTATATGACCCGCGTATAAGCCGAGAGGGGGACTTTCAGCCCTAAAAAATGGGCTGAAAATCTCGACTTATACAGTCATGGCCAAAAGTTTTGATAATGACACAAATATTAATTTTTACAAAGTCTACTGCTTCAATTTTTCTAATGACAATTTGCATATACTCCAGAATGTTATAGAGTGATCAGCTTAACAGCAATTACTTGCAAAGTCAATATTTGGCTAGAAAATGAACTTTATCCCCCAAAACACATTTCAACATCATTGCAGCCCTGCCTTAAAAGGACAAGCTAACCTCTTTTCAGTGATTGCTCCATTAACACAGATGTGGGTGTTGATGAGGACATGGCTGGAGATCAATCTGTCATGATTAAGTAAGAATGACACCACTGGACACTTTAAAAGGAGGCTGGTGCTTGGCATCATTGTTTCTCTTCTGTTAGCCATGGTTATCTCTAAAGAAACACGTGCAGTCATCATCGCAGTGCACAAAAATGGCCTAACAGGGAAGAGTATCGCAGCTAGAAAGATTGCACCTCAGTCAACAATCTATCGCATCATCAAGAACTTCAAGGAGAGAGGTTCCATTGTTGCCAAAAAGGCTTCAGGGCGCTCAAGAAAGACCAGCAAGCGCCAGGACCGTCTCTTAAAAGTGTTTCAGCTGTGGGATCGGGCTACCAGCAGTGCAGAGCTTGCTCAGGAATGGCAGCAGGCAGGTGTGAGTGCATCTGCACGCACTGTGAGGCGGAGACTCTTGGAGCAAGGCCTGGTCTCAAGGAGGGCAGCAAAGAAGCCACTTCTCTCCAGAAAAAACATCATGGACAGACTGATATTCTGCAAAAGGTACAGGCAGTGGACTGCTGAGGACTGGGGTAAAGTTATTTTCTCTGATGAATCCCCTTTTCGATTGTTTGGGACGTCAGGAAAACGCCTCATTCGGAGAAGACAAGGTGAGCGCTACCACCAGTCTTGTCTCATGCCAACTGTTAAGCATCCTGAAACCATTCATGTGTGGGGTTACTTCTCAGCCAAGGGAATCGGCTCTTTCACAGTCTTGCCTAAAAACACAGCCATGAATAAAGAATGGTACCAGAATGTCCTCCAAGAGCAACTACTCCCAACCGTCCAAGAGCAGTTTGGCGATCAACAATGCCTTTTCCAGCATGATGGAGCACCTTGCCATAAAGCAAAGGTGATAACTAAATGGCTCAGGGAACAAAACATAGAGATTTTGGGTCCATGGCCTGGAAACTCCCCAGATCTTAATCCCATTGAGAACTTGTGGTCAATCATCAAGAGACGGGTGGACAAACAAAAACCTAAAAATTCTGCCAAAATGAAAGCATTGATTGTGCAAGAATGGGACTGCTATCAGTCAGGATTTGGTCCAGAAGTTGATTGAGAGCATGCCAGGGAGAATTGCAGAGGTCCTGAAGAAGTAGGTTCAACATTGCAAATATTTACTTGCTGCATTAACTCATTCTAACTGTCAATATAAGCTTTTGTTACTCATATGTTTGCAATTATTATATTTCTGTCTGTGATAAAAACATCTGTCAAACACACATAAAAACCAGAAGGCAGCAGATCATGTGAAAATATAATATTTGTGTCATTCTCAAAACTTTTGGCCATGACTGTACATGAGTATATACAGTACTTTTTTTTACTAAGTCCCTACTTGGGATTTTCACTTTCTGGAGTCTGATCACAGTTCTAATGCATTGCAATGCACCAGCATTGCAATGCATTAGAAATGTCAGCCCTGCAGGCACAAGTTAGTTAGATCATGCACTGTGTCACAGTCACAGCTTGCTGGGGAGCATAGCTTGTAGCCGGGATGGATGACGGGGCACGGACACACCGTCGCCTACCTCCAACAGGTAACTGCCTGAAGGCACTGTCTGACGGGCCTGATCTGCACGGGTGCTCTGTCCCTTCCGTCAGACCTGCACACGTCTCTCCACACAGCTCCCTTGCCATCCGTCTGCCGGTCTTCCCGTGCGCAGCACAGCTTAATCTGGCTCCAACCCCTTCAGTCTCTATGAAACCATGGTCCTCTCCTTAAGTGCTTCCCCCATGCAATATGTGTGACAGCCCCAATGGTTCCAGACCCAAATGTTGTGAATGTTTTAGAAATGAATTCTGAGCAGAAGCTCCCTCTGGTGGTTACAAACAATACTGAACCATTCAATGAGGATTGGCAATCAGGAATCACAGACTGGCTGGATATAAGGGAGGTTTCCCCCCATCATGGTTGAAGGTGATCAATTGTTCTTGTCTCAACGTTGTTTCCTGGTCCACTTGGAAGCTTGCTGAGTCTTGCCTCTTCTCCTGCTCTCAGATAAGATATTTTCTGTTTTTTGTTTTTGTGCTTGCCTTTTGTTGCAAATTTCTCTGCATTTCTGTGAGGTTGGCCAGGTTCCCCTCCCTGGGGGGCTTGGTCTCCTCTCGGTTCCTCTGGAGCCAATGTTGTTTGTTCATTTGCCCTTTCCAGTTTTTTCAGTGGCTGCAGCTTAGTTTTGTTACACCAGAGAACTAATTTAGGTGGTAGAGGTCGTGTGATCTCAGGTGTTTTTGCAATTAGTAGCGTTGTTTTTTTTTTAGGGTTTTTTTGGATTGCAGTAAGTATCCTTCCTATCCTTTTCTGTCTAGGCAGATTGGGCCCCAGCGTTTGCTCATACTATTTTCTGTCTGTGTCTGTATTTCCTCTTGTCTAACCGCCATTACATGTTTGGGGGCTTCCTATGTTCTTTGGGGATCTGCTCCGGGGCAGATAGCTTTCCTCTTTCTATCTTTAGGTGTAGTTAGCCTCTCAGGCTGTGACGAGGCGTATAGGACCAACGTAGGAAATTGGAAAAACAGCCGCACTCAAACAATCTTTCAATGCAAGTGAAAAAAGTTTTATTTGAAAACACCACAGCATAAAAAACGTGTAGAGGTAACGTTTCGACCCCACAGATGGCACCTGAACCTTCATCCTACCAGGACCTTCAGTTGGTCCCTGCCCTGTCGGATTTCCGTATATATGGCCTGGAGCCTTTTCAAGTTTTCATATCCCACAGTGGCCTCCTCTGTTCCTTTTCCGTTATCTTCCTTAAGGTTTGAGAAAGACCCATTGCAGGGTCGAAAAGTTACCTCTACACGTTTTTTATGCTGTGGTGTTTTCAAATAAAACTTTTTTCACTTGCATTGAAAGATTGTTTGAGTGCAGCTGTTTTTCCAATTTCATGATTATCTGGCCTAGTTCCAGGTTCAGCCTGCACCTATTCGTTACTACAGAGTGCACGCCTTTTTCTACTATATAGGACCAACGTAGGAACGCTCCACGGCTGCCTTTAGTTGTGGTGGTTAGTCAGGGTACTGCAATCCAGTAGATTCCAACCTCTCTGGTGTATTGCCATTTTTGCCTGCTCTCCTCAGCTACCAAAACATAACAGTATCACGGCCTAACTGAAAATTATATGGTACTCACAGAAGGGAAAAATAGTAAAAAGGAAAAAAAAAAGGGGAGTTGTCAGAATTTTTTTTTCTCTGTGTGTTACATTTTTTTCCCTCTTTTTCTCTGGGTGCTGAGGAGGAATTTTTTTTTTCTCTCAATGGAGTTTGCTGGCCGTGTGGATCAGCTTGCCACTGAAGTTCGGAGTATTGCTACCTATCTTGCAGGGTTGCCGGTTGTGGAACCTAGGATCCCCATGCCAGATTTGTTTTTGGGGGATCGAGCTAAATTTCTGAATTTCAAAAATAACTGTAAGTTGTTTTTTGCCTTAAAACCTAAGTCCTCAGGGAACACAGCACAGCAGATTCAAATTGTCATCTCTCTCCTGCGCGGCGACCCTCAGGATTGGGCTTTTTCCCTGACACCTAGGGATCCTGTTTTGAATGATGTTGATGTATTTTTTCTGGCTCTGGGGTTATTGTACGATGAACCTAATGTCACTGATCAAGCTGAAAAAACCTTGTTGGCATTAAATCACTGTCTTGAAGACGCTGAGTTGTACTGTCAGAAATTCCGAAAGTGGGCAGTCCTGACCAAATGGAATGATGATGCTTTGGCAGCCCTTTTTCGGAAGGGGCTGTCAGAGAATGCAAAGGATGTTATGGTGGGATTCCCTGCTCTCTCTGGTCTCAATGATTCTATGTCATTGGCTATTCAAATTGACAGACGTTTGCGTGAGCGCAGAGGTATGCGTGAGATAGTGTTGCCTTGTGAGCCAGCTTCTGAGCCCATGCAGTGTGATAGAGTGACTTCTGGGGCACAGCGTCATGAGTTTTAAAAGCGCAATGGGTTATGTTTCTACTGTGGTGATGCCTCTCATGCTTTTTCCGTCTGCCATAGGCGGGGAAGACTTTTTGCACGCTCAGTTGTCTTGGGTAGTGTTCAGACTAAATTTCTGTTGACTGTTACCCTGATTTGCTCCCTGTCCACATTTTCTGCTCAGGCTTTTGTTGATTCAGGAGCAGCTATGGGGGCACAATCTATGGAGCTTCTATGGGGGCATAATCTAAGGAGCATCTATGGGGGCACAATCTATGGAGCTTCTATGGGGGCATAATCTAAGGAGCTTCTATGGGGGCATAATCTAAGGAGCATCTATGGGGGCATAATCTGTGGAGCATCTATGGGGGCATAATCTATGGAGCATCTATGGGGCACAATCTATGGAGCATCTATGGGGGCATAATACATGGGCAGCATATAGGGCATAATCTAATTTTCCACCGTAGGCTTATACTCGAGTCAGTAAGTTTTCCCAGTTTATTGTGGCAAAAATTAGGGGGGTCGGCTTATACTCGGGTTGGCTTATACTCGAGTATATACGGTATATACAAAAAGCACCTCTATATTTATACAGAGTTTGAAGCTCCCAATAATAAATATAAGTCAGTGACTATAAAGAAATTAATCATCACAGAATTTTGAATTAAAGAAACAACATGATGGTAAAAATGTTAATATTATGTTTTAACATATATTCATTCTGGATAGATAAAACAAATTGAAAATAAATCAAGGCTATTAATAAGTAATGAAAATCCAGTGGGGCTAATTTCTGTAGTGATGCCAGCAGATTGTGAAGATGTTCCCCTATGAATAAATTTTTTCCTTTAATTAATATTCTTAAATTCTATAAGTATTGCTTGTGCTAATCACTATATCTTCTCTGCCATGAAATGCTGATAATATTTTTATTAAGAGGAATAGGATCAGGTAATTAGGGGTAGGTTGCTCTATTTGCTACTTTTTAACCTCATGTCTTTTTCATGACAGATAAAATGAGCTAACAATTCACAAAAATAATGTTTTGTTAGTAATCTACATTCTAATATTATTTAGAATCAAACACAAGCTGTGTCACCATTCTGTGCTCTGCTAGATCTGCAGCAGAAAAATCTTCCATCATAACCGCTGCACCCAGTAAGCTAAGTAATACATCACTGGAATCAGGGCTACATTATGCTGCTGTCAGATGACATTGTAACAACATGCTGACTGATTCCATTTAAGAAGGCATCACTATTGTAATTCTGAGAAAATAATCACTGCCTGTATAGTCAGACTGTATTTAATTATACGATCAGCTCCTTCCTGCAGAACAGATAACATTTTCAAAATGCCGACCAAAACCCCGGTCATTTTTACTCTAAGTCAGGACTTCTGCCATGATTATGCCATTGACGTCTCTGCATAGTGTAAGGTCGTGATGATTTTGTGACGCCATGACATGTGCAGGGACATCCTGCGCCTAGTCTGTCTCCACCATAGCGTGAAGAAGATGGTGGGGTTCCAGTGTGTGGCGGCAGTCAGAACATACAGGGAGGGACAGGATAGGAAGCAGTGGAGGTGAGCGCTGAGGTGTTAATGGTTTTGTTTTTCTACATCATTTATTATCTCAAACTACAAGCATGAATAACATCATTGCAATACATTGCTGCAAATCAAATTTCCCAGGAAAATCGACGGCATTTGGCAAATACTAATCCTGTCAGATTCTCGCATCTCTAGTGCCCACAGCTCATAAGAGTCAGACTACAAGCTCACAGCGCTCACAGCATGCTGTAACCTATAAGGCCGCGTTCATACCTTAAATATTTGGTCAGTTTTTTACCTCCGTATCTGTAAGCCAAAACCAGGAGTGGGTGATAAATACAGAAGTGGTGACGTGTTTCTATTTACTTTTCCTATGATTGTTCCTCTCCTGGTTTTGGCTTATAAATACTGAGGTAAAAAAGGCATCAAATACTCAGCGTGTGCACGTGGCCTAAATATTTAGCTTGGCCAGAATATACACACTGCAGAAATTCCGCCATGCTGCAATCCGTGTGCCTGACACTGCTGCAAGTTACGAGATTCCCTTTGAAAGGAATTGATCACCAGAAAATGGCCTCCTTTTGTTAAAATCATGTTTTTATGTTAAAGATTCTTTTTTGTATAAAATTGTGATGTTTATGTTAATATTTCATGTCATTACCTGTATTTAAAAATAATGCTGAAATATCAGAAGTCATTTCTCCACAATCTTCTCATCATCATCAGCACCTTTGTCCTAAAGCTGGGGGCAGATAGTACAGCAGCAACTGTTGGCACCAATGCTGGCAGCAGATAATCTCCTTCCACAACGACCTTTGCACAATTCTGCATAGAACACTCCCATAGAAGTCAATGGCTCCAGTGTTCTCTCTATGCTGAGAGATCTGGAAAGGAAAGAGGTAAAACAGCTGAATTATAGGGTTAAAGAGCCTAATTACAGATAAAGTCAGTCATTTTCTAACGCTTCGATTTTTAGGGTAAGTGCACAAGTTCCGTATTTGCGTAAAACATGTGTGCTTTTGAGTGCGTTTTGATGTGTTTTTTCCCATTCATTAAAATGGGTGGATGCAAAAATGTTGAAAGAATTGATCTGCTGCAGATATGAAACTGCCTCCAATCTGCAAGGAAAAAATAAGCGACATATGCATGAAATTTCAGAAACCTCATTATCTTTGCCGCACAGTAAAATGCTGTTTTTCAAAGCAAAAATAAGCAGAAAAAAAGCGACTTAAACGCCATGTGTGATCATACCCTTTAGGCTGTGTGCACACATTCAATCAATATTTAGATAGTATTGTACATCAGTATTTGTAACCATGACCAGGAGAGGAACAGTCACAGGAAAAGTATAATAGAAACACGTCACCACTTCTGTATTTATCAGCCACTCCAGGTTTTGGCTGAAAAATACTGAGGTAAAAACCTGACCAAATACTGAACATGTGACCGTGGCCTTAGACTACGTTCCCACAATGAGCTTTTGGTGAGTTTTAGATGTTGGTGAATTTCTGCACTTATGAAAATTAAATTACTTGCATGTTTTCACTGTGTTTTTGTGCGTTTTTTTAACCTGGTTTTATTGTATTTTTGACGCTGCGTTTTTGTCTCTCTTTAGTATGTCATTCTTTTAAATAAAGCTGCTGTGTTTTTGATACCTTCTGGTATTAGGCTTTGATAAAACTTTATTGATATCAGATCACGTGCTTTTGATGTATTTTCGCTGTAGAAACACACTTACAATGCACGATCGTTTTTTGCCTGCATTGCACAAAATCTGCACAGAAAACTGAGTTTTTGATGTTGCAGATTTTCTGCAGCATTTCTGCACCTAAAACCTAAATTAGGTTACTTGCTATTTTTTTGAGTACATTTTTTACATGCGAGTTTATTTTTTGACACTGTGGGTTTTGGCTCTGTTTTAAATACAGTTGCTTAGTTATTGATAGTCCCTGGCATTTGGCTTTGACAAAACTTTGATACATGTGTTCATTAAATGTTTTTTTCAATGCATTTACTCAGCGGAAATGCTCCAAAACCACGTGTGCGTTTTTATCCTGTGGAGTTTACGCATTTAATGCAATTCTTTGGGAAAAATCTGAATATAAAACTCAGCATACCCACAAGAGAAACTGATTTGTTGTGGATTTCAAACAACCACCGAGGGTCAGTTTACACAGTGTTAAAGAAAAAGACACTATGCATAAGATTCCTACAAATCCAATCCACTTTACTGGAACTGTAGGAAGCTGAGCTTTTTTGTGCAGCGAAAATATGTAGGGTCAAAAACTCATTGTGAGGACTTAACCTTATCAAGAACAGGGCTCAATATGTCATAGTCCTATGTGAAATCCCTTATGTAAGAACAAGTTTCAGTGTCTGATGTGTAAATATCCTACAATTGCATTGTGAGAACTATGATCTTTGAAAATCATTTTCTTTTATCATATTTTAATAAGCCGGGTAGTCTGCGTAAACGCAAGTATTGTGCACCTGCCCCATTCATTAGATTAGGAATGTGCAATTTCTGCCTCTCTCACACGATCCTGGGAATATCTGTAGACATGATGTCATTGCCATCAAATCACCTCCCAATGCAAAAATGATCAAAGCTAGATTACCCTCTTAATTTTAGTTAATTAGTGCTTATCACCAGTCTGTGGCTGCCCTGTTTATGAAAAGAGTGGGCAACCTCAGACTGGTGAATTCTATAGATAAAACCAATTAACAAAAATGGTCCTAGGTGTCCCTAATGTAATTGACCCAACTTTCTAGCAAAACTCAGTCCGAACTTCTGAGTTGTGGGATCCAATATGGTAACATTAGAGCGGTTTAGTAACAGCTTAGTATGAGTCAGCAATAGGTTAATGATGAGCATGAGATATCATAAGATCTTGCTCTTTCAGAGCAATGATGACCCTAGATCAGAGGTCTCAAACTGCATTCCTCAAGGGCAGCAAACAGGTCATGTTTTCAGGATTTCCTTGTATTGCACAGGTGATAATTTAATCGCCTGCACAGATAATGATTCCAGCACCTAGTGCAATACTAAGGAAATCTTGAAAACATGCACGTTTTGCGGCACTCGAGAATGCAGTTTGAGACCCCTGCCCTAGAAGGATGTGGGAGCCAACTCTGCACTCCGGGATCCCACAATTGAAGAAATTCAGACCTGACTTTTGATAGGAAGTCGCGTCTTTTAGGTGGAGATTATGGACACCTAGGATCTCTTTTATTAATAGGTGTTATTTAGAAAATTCACTAGTCTAAGACTGTTAATTTCTTAAATAAAAAGGGCAGCCACCGACCAGTATTATGCACTCTTAAAGTATGGCAGTAGCTATGAAAATATGAAGATCCTCATTGATGATACAGACTTAGAGACTGAAATTCTCCTTTGTGTTCATAAGCTGGTAATCAATAATGGAAGAATTTAATGGAACCATATTGGAAGAATTTGTTCTGGTGGGATTTCCTGGTAGTATCTGGTTACATACAGTATTGTTTACAGTACTTCTGGTGGTCTACTTTGTTACACTGGCTGGAAATATCTAAATAGTTATTATAGTCTCTACTGATTATCGGCTTCATTCCCCTATGTACTTTTTCCTGGTTTGTTTGTCTTGCCTGGAAATTCTAGTAATTTCCACTGTGGTTCCTCAACTTTTGATTATTCTTATTAGTGAAAAGCATACTATCTCTAAGTTTGGGTGCTTTGCTCAGTCCTATTTATATTACTTTGCATCCACCTCAGATTTACTCCTTTTGACTGCTATGTCCATTGATCGCTGTGTGGCCATCTGTTATCCTCTTAGATACTCCTCTATTATGATAAATAGAGTTTGCATCAGTTTGATCACCGGTTGCGTAATTCCTCCATTTTTTTGTCTTTTGTACCCTACGATAATCATAGCAAATCTGCCATTTTGTGGCCATGTGCTGAATCATTTCTTTTGTGACAGTGCTGCTCTATTAAAACTGATATGTGTGGACATCAGCCTAATAAAACTAAACACGATTCTTTCATCTGTTTTAATATTGTTTGGATGTCTTATAATCACCACAATATCTTACCTGTTAATCGTGGTTACGGTTATCAGAATGCCAACAGATATAGGACGTCAGAAAACATTTTCTACGTGTATTTCTCACCTTACCATGCTGTCAATATTTTTCGGAAGTGCTATATTCATTTTCATAAGACCACCAAAGGACTATTCAGTAGAAAATGACAAAGTAGTCAATCTGGTTAGTACTGTCCTGGCTCCTTTACTGAATCCTTTTGTGTATACATTAAGAAATGAAAAGGTGAAGATCTGTATACAAGATGCTCTGAAACAGGCAAGAACTTTATAATATAACCTATATGTGCGTGTTCTACCTAGCCCAAAGCCAAAAATTTGTGCAGAAGAAGAAGGAAACAGTCAAGCAGGTCATATAGGATGTGCTGCAGCAACTATCCAATTCAGTGGTAGGAAATGTAATAACTAAAGCAATTATCATAATAATACAACGTTGTAATAGTTAAACATAAATCTATTGGTTATGAACAGATATTGGGCTCGATTACATGCCAGTCTTAATGAAAGGGACTTTGAGTACGATGCACAGAATTTATTGGGATACACACACATAAATTCATAAATTTGGTGCATCTTCTCAGCAGCGTGTACCTCGCAAGAAATGCCAGTAACATTTCTGGCATAAAAACGCTGCCACTATTGATGGAATTGAGTACCGTGTGTAGCCATGGTCTTTTTGCCCTAGCTCCTCCGCAGATCCACCCACTTTAGTGGGGTCACCCGACACTGGCGTAAAAACATCAAAAGTTGAAAATGTTTTAGACTATTCCACATTGTGTAAAAATGTTGCAACTTTTCACAGTGCTTTACGGTGGCTTAAAAACTGATTAATTAGAGCCATAGTGATCACAATTGTGAACACTGTTTATTGATTGAAAGGTTTCCCAAAAAATATTTTTCATTCCCATGGCTTGCCAACTGTAAGAATAATAATAAGCTTTACTAATTTACGATAATAAGCTTTACCCTAGATCCATCGATCCCTCTCTGCCGCTGTACATTTTCTTTGACAACCTGAAGCCATGACATCATGACAACAGTGTGTGTGATTGCGGCAGCAACAATAATAAATGCATTTTGGAACACTGCTTTAACCCCTTAGTGACCGAGCCAATTTTGATCTTAATGACCAGGCCCAATTTTTGAAATCTGACCAGTGTCACTTTATGTGGTAATAACTCAGGAACTCTTCAACAGATCCTACTAATTCTGATAATGTTTTCTCATGATATATTGTACTTCATAATAGTGGTAGAATTTGTACGATATGACTTGTGTTTATTTGTGAAGATAACGGAAATTTGGTAAAAATGTAAACATTTCGCAATTTTCAAACTTTTAATTCTTATGCCCTTACATCAAAAAGTTATATTATACAAAATAGTTAATAAATAACATTTCCCACATGTCTACTTTACATCAGCATCATTTTTTAAACATTTTTTTTGTTCGAAAGTTAGAAGGGTTAAAAGTTGACCAACAATTTCTCATTTTTCCAATAAAATTTACAAAACCATTTTTTTAGGGACCACATCACATTTGAAGTGACTTTGGGGAGCCTATATGACAGAAAATACCCAAAAGTGGCACCATCACCATTCTAAAAACTGCACCCCTCAATGTAGTCAAAACCACAGTCAAGAAGTTTATTAACCCTTCCGGTGCTTCACAAAAGCTAAAGCAATGTAGGAGGAAAAAATGAACATTTAAACTTTTTTTCACAAAAATTTTACTTTAACTCTAAATTTCTTATTTTCACAAAGGTAACAGGAGAAAATGGACCCCAAAACTTGTTGTACAATTTCTCCTGAGTACACCGATACCCCATATGTGGGACAAAACTACTATTTGGGGGTTAGAAGGGCTCAGAAGGGAAGTAGCATCATTTGACTTTTTGAACTGAACAAATGGCTGGAATCGAGAATGTCACATTTGGAGAGCCTCAGATGTGCCTAAACAGTGGAAACCCCCCACAACTGACACAACTTTGGAAACTAGAGCCCTTATGGAATGTATCTAGATGTGTGGTGAGCGCCTTGAACCCCCAGGTGCTTCGTGCTTCACAGAAGTTTATAACATAGAGCTGTAAAAAAAAAATCACATTTTACCCACAAAAATGTATTTTTAGCCCCAAATTTTTTATTTTCATAAGAGACAGGAGAAAATGGAACCCAAAATTTGTTGTGCAATCTCTCCTGAGTACGCTGATATTCCATATGTGGAGGAAAGCTACTGTTTGGGCACACAACAGGACTCAGAAATGAATGCAGACTTTGATAGAATGGTCTGCGGGCGTCATGTCACATTTGGAGAGCCCTTAATGTGACTAAACAAAGAAAAAACACTACAAGTTACCCCATTTTGAAAACTACACCACTCAAGGATTTTATCCATAAGTTTAGTGAGCATTTTGAACCCACAATATTTGTAATTTTCACTATGGATAATAGGAGAAAATGGACCCCATAATTTGTTGCACAATTTGTCCCGAACACGACAATACCCTATATATGATCAAAAACTTTTGCTTAGGCACATAGCAGGGCAAGAAAAGGAAAAAGCGCTATTTGCCTGGGATAGATTGTGAATGCCATGGCACATTTGAAGAGCCGCTGACATGGGAAAATAGCAGAAACCCTCCCACAAGTGACTCCATTTTGGAAACTGGACCCCTCAAGGAATTCATCAACTGGTGTAGTGAGTATTTTAAACCCATAGGTGCCTCACAGGACTTTATAACATTGAGACGTGGGAATATGACATTTTAGTGTTAAAAATGAAACCGGACCCCACAATTTATTGTGCAATTTATGTGCCGCATACAGTAAAATCACAGAGTGACAGGTTAGAATAGAATAGATATATACACATAGACATATAGGTGTCAGTGACAGACACACACACATATATATTTATATTAAGGGTCTAGCTCTGCTACATCTAGATGGCAGGCTGCATAGTTGCATGATGTAGCAGAGCTAGACCCGTCATGGGACAAATGGATTAAAAGTATCTCTGCGGAAAGGAGAGGAATATTGTTGTTTGTTTCTTTTTTCCTCTTTTGCAGATGATGAGGGCATTGGAGTAAAGGGTGAGGTTTTAAATTAAACTAAGATTATTAAAGGAGTCTGTGTCTATCTTGTGTAGACGCACAGTCTCCGCAAGATAAATAGCACCGTTCTATGTATAGGATGTGGTGATTCCGCTTGTGTTCAATGAACACATGCGGAATCACCGCGTGTACAAAAGCTGGCAGCGCTTTGAACGGAATGGATATCCGCTGCATTCAAAGCGCTTACAACCTTGACCGTGGAAACATACGCTTACTCCTGAACATCTTCTTTTGGGACAGGGGCGGTCGGAAGGTCCCCACACACATTAGAATGATAGCTGATATCAGGTAAATTCAGCTGAAACTGCTAATAAGGGCCCTGTCTGCACAGAATAACTGTTGAAACCAAGTACAGGCTCGGTGTATCATGGTTTGATCACACATTTAACCCCTTTACCCACAAGCCTATTTGCACGTTAATGACCAGGCCATGTTTTAGTATTTTGACCAGTGTCACTTTACGATGTAATCACTCTGGAACACTTCAACGGATCCCACTGATTCTAAGACTGTTTTTCGTGACATATTGTACTTTATGGTAGTGGTAACATTTCTTCGATATGACTTGCATTTATTTGTGAAAAAACTGAGATTTTGCAGAAATTGTAAACATTTTGCAATGTTTAAACCTTTAAATTTTATGGCTAAAATCACACACAATAATTAATAAACAACATTTCCCACATGTCTAATTTACATCAGCACAGTTTTTGAAACATAATATTTTTTTGTCAGGCCTTTATAAGGGTTAAAAGTTGTGACCAGTGAATTCTCATTTTTTCAATAAAATATACAAAATGATATTTTTTGTACCTAATCACATTTGAAGTGACTTTTAGGGGCCTATATGACAGAAATTTTTTTTACCTTAGACCCAAATTATTTTATTTTCACAGAGGTAGCATAAAACAAATGGACCCCAAAATTAGTTGTGAAATTTCTCCTGAGCATGACGATAGCCCATGTGTTGGGGAAAACCACTGTTTGGGTGCATGGCAGGGCTCAGAAGGGAAGGAGCGCCATTTGACTTTTTGAATGCAAAATTTTCTGGAATAATTAGTGGATGTCATGTCACGTTTGGAGTGAAACTGATTTATCTAAACAGTAGAAACACATCACAATTGAGACCATTTTTGGAAACTAGACCCCTCAGCGAACTTATCTAGACTTGTGGTGCGCACCTTGAACCCTTAGATGCTTCACAGAAATTTAGAATATTGAGCTGTGAAAATATAAAAATCAAATTTTTTCCCACAAAAATGTTTTTTAGCCCAAAATTTTGCATTTTCTTTAGGGTAACAGGAGAAATTGCACAGTACAATTTGTTGTGCAATTTCTCCTGAGTATGCTGATATGCAATATATGGAGGGAAACTACCATTTGTGCGCACAGCAGGACTTTGAAGGGAAGGAGCACCATTTGACTTTTTAAAAGCAAAATCAGTAGTGGATGCAATGTCGCATTTGGATAGTCCCTAATATATATAGACAGTGAAAATCCCCCAAAAGTCATACCATTTTGGAAACTGGACCCCTCAGGGAACTTATCTAGATATGCGGTGAGCACCTTGAACCCTTAGGTACTTCACAGAAGTTTATAACATAGAGCTGTGAAAATAAAAAAAATCAAATTTTTCCCCTGAGTATGCAGATACCCCATATGAGGTGAAAAGCTACTGTTTGGGTGAACAATAAGGAGGAGGAAACAAAGAGTCACTGGTGACAAAAATTCATAATACAAAAAGGTATATATTTATTTGAACATATCAAAAAGTGACACAGAAATGTATGAACAATGAAAACACATTAAAAGGACAGGTACGAATACAAGGGAGAGATCTCCCAGCAGTAAGGCAAAAATACATTTGTGGCAGAGATGACAGTATAGTACATAAGAGCTCATAACACATAAAGTGTCTCCCCCACAAGGAGAATAACAGAGCTACACATAGTATTGCCACATAAAATAGAGCATGCTTATCACAAAACAGTGTGCACGGGTAAAAAACGCCAGTAGAGATAAGTGCAATACTGGTCAGTCTGTCACAAGAGCATGCTCACCAAATAAAGTATCAAGCCACACTGGGAGAGGTCACCCCCAAAGGAGATGCGACCCCAACGTACGTTTCGTGGCACGCCTGCCACTTTCTCAAGGGGATAGCGATATCTGGTACAAAGGACCTTTAAATGCCTCCCACAGTCCAGTCACATGTCAGACATCAGCGAATAGGAGCAGGTATAGCGGCGCATGCGCCGCTGGAGCCGGGGGGGCCCCCAGCGGCAGCGGCGTCATGCACCCGGGCACGCGCGCCGGTCAGAGACCAGAGCGCGGTCCGGGCACAGAGAGACGCCCCACCACATGGGAAGCCGCCCGGGCAGCAACGGGGCACGCGCACACCAAGCTCCGCATGAGTTCATAACAACAGCAGGATATAAGAAGTGGTGACCATAAATGTAAAAAATACATAGTTGTAGAGAAGCATATATTATGAGATCAAGTTGAAACAAGAAAGGTAACATATCATACATCAAACGATAATACAGGCAACAAAGTCATACATATTAAATCATGTGATCTGTCGCTGTATTCTTGCTTTGCTTCTCCCAGCGTCTCATATCCAACAGTCAGTGGGGGTAGATTCAAAAAGTCCGATAAAATCAATGAAATATACAGAAACTGTGAAAAAATAAAATATGAAAAAGATAAAAGAAAAAATTAAAAGAAGAGAAGGCATCACATAGAACCAGTGAGGGAATATCAGAGACGCTATATTACGTATAAAAAAGAGGCAAAATTTAGAGATTCGTTGAGGCCACTGGGCGCCATTGTGTCAAGTTGGACTATCCAACGCGCCTCCATTTGAGACAATTTTTTCTTATAATCCCCACCTCTGATACCGAGGTGCAGGGTATCAATGCCGCGTACCCTGAAAGATGTGGCATCACAGTTATGATAGCGTTTAAAGTGACGCGGAATTGTTCTTAAGATCTGAAACGTCTGAAATGGTTCTTGCAGCGGAAATGTCCCTAACGTGTTCCCTGATACGTACTCGCAGTTCCCTGGTGGTTAGGCCAACGTATATCTTTGGGCAGCCACATGTAGCGTAATAAATAACATTCGAGCTGCCACAAGATATACGCTGGCGAATGTCATATGTCTTATCGCCACCAGAGGACGAGAAATTCAGGGCACGTAGGGCATTAGCGCACGCAAGGCAGTGGCCACAAGGGAAGAAACCAACGGTGGGGCCACGAGAACCAAAAGTATTTACAGAAGGTGGAATGTAGTGACTGCGAACGAGAGTATCTCGTAAATTTTTAGAGCGTCTAGATGTCATGGAGGGTAACTGCCCAGTGAGTGGGACAGGGCAGGCTCAGTTTTAAGAATACCCCAATGTTTAGTGAGAATTCGTCGAATATCGAACCACTCATGATTGAATGTGGTAATAAATCTAATCGGACCCTCATCGTTCCCCCGTCTAGCCGCACGAGTAGAGTTAAGAAGGTCATCCCGTGGAGTTGTTCTTGCCCGATCGTATCCCTTCTTGATACATCGGTTACTATACCCGCGTGCCCTAAATCGATCACCAAGGTCCCTGGCTTGGGCCTCAAAGGCATCATCAGTAGAGCAGTTGCGTCGCATGCGAAGGAACTGTCCGACCGGGACGGCCCTAATGGTGGCTGGATGATGAGCTGATTTAGCATGAATCAATGCATTCACGGAGGTCGGTTTCCTGAACACATCTGTACGAAGATGACGATTGGTGTCAATCTCCATGGATACGTCCAGGAACTCGACCCTCTCACGGCTATGTTTGTAAGTTAGATGGATATTAAGAGAATTCTGATTCAGCTCTGCCATAAAATCCCCGAGCTGCTGCACCGTCTCATCCCACAACATCAAGATATCATCAATATATCTAAACCAGTACAGCACATGGGAGGCGGCCTGTGCGCCCGCATCGCCAAACTGTTTGGGTGAACAGCAGAGCTCAGAAAGGAAGGAGTGATGTTTTGGAAATCAGATTTTAATGGAATGGTCTGCAGGTGTCATTTTGCATTTGGAGAGCACCTGATGTACCTAAACAGTGGAAATCCCCCACATTTTGAAAACTAGACCCCTCAAGGAATGTATCTAGATGTGTGGTGAAACCCCAGGTGCTTCACAGAAGTTTTTAACGTAGAGCCGTGAAAATAAAAAAAAATCGAATTTTTCTCACAAAAATGTTGTCTTAGCCCCAATTTTTTCACAAGATTAACAGGAGAAAATGGAACTTCAAATTTTATGAATGCATACAAAGAAAGGCAAAAAACTGGCTCCATTCTGACTGCATACCTTGAGTAGTATTCAGGGAGACTTGATAGCAGCTTGCTAATATCATGGTCAGGATCGGACTGGCCCACCGGAGAACCGGAGGATTCTCCGGGGGCCCTGGCATCTGGAGGGCCCTGGCACCTGCTGGCATACAGGGGCCAGTTGCCTAGGGCCCCCGCTGCTCCAGGGGCCCCCATCCGGTGGCGTGTCGCTAATAGCGGCACACCCCGCTGCTGCCATGGGGGCCCCGTGCCAGCGGAGCAGCAGCGGGTGACAGAGGCAGGAGCCCCTATCCCCGCTGCTAAAGAGAAATGAATATTCACTGCTTCCCACGCCCACATGGGCGTGGGAAGCAGTGAATATCATTACTTACCTGTCACCTGCTCCAACCGCTGACGCTGCTGTGTCCTCGGGTCCTCTCTTGCTGCGATGTTCAGGCAGAGGGCGCAATAACGTCATTAGTGAGCGCCGCACCCTCTGCCTGATCATTCACTGCCGGAGTACCGAAGACGGCGGCGCTCAGCGGTGGAGCGCGTGACAGGTAAATCTCTCAGGTGCCAGGGCCCTGAGCCAGCGGTGACACCGGCACCTGTCCCCCATAGCGCGCCGGTGTCCCCGCTAGCTCAGGACACCATCACCTGGCCCCCAGCGACGAGAGGTGAGTATGTCTTTTTTTTTTTGCAGCAGCAGCAGCTGCAGCAGTATAAAGGGGCCTATTCAATGCAGCATCTATGGGGGCACAGTCTGTGGAGCATCTATGGTGGCATAATCTATGGGGGAATAATCTGTGGAGCATCTATGGGGGCATAATCTATGGGGGCATAATCTGTGGAGCATTTATGGGGGTATAATCTAAGGGGGAATAATCTGTGGAGCATTTATGGGGGCATAATCTATGGGGGCATAATCTGTGGAGCATTTATGGGGCATAATCTATGGGGGCATAATCTGTGAAGCATTTATGGGGCATAATCTATGGGGCCTAATCTGTGGAGTATTTATGGGGGCATAATCTATGGGGCATAATCTGTGGAGCATTTATGGGGCATAATCTATGGGGGAATAATTTGTGGAGAATTTATGGGGCATTATCTCAGTGGGCATAATCTGTGGAGCATCTATGGGGCATAATCTGTGGAGCATCTATGGGGGCATAATCTATGGAGCTTCTATGGGGGCATAATCTATGGAGCATCTATGGGGCATAATCTAAAGAGCATTTGTGGGGGCACAATCTATGGAGCTTCTATGGGGCATAATCTAAGGAGCATCTATGGGGCACAATCTATGGAGCTCTATGGGGGCATAATCTATGGGGCATAATCTATGGAGCTTCTATGGGGCATAATCTAAGGAGCATCTATGGGGCACAATCTATGGGGCATAATCTGTGGAGCATCTATGGGGGCATAATCTATGGAGCATCTATGGGGCATAATCTATGGAGCTTCTATGGGGGCATAATCTAAGGAGCATCTATGGGGGCATAATCTATGGGGGCATAATCTAAGGAGCATTTATGGGGGCATAATCTATGGAGCTTCTATGGGGGCATAATCTATGGGCATAATCTAAGGAGCATTATGGGGGCATATCTATGGAGCATCTATAGGGGCATAATCTATGGGGCATAATCTATGGAGCTTCTATGGGGGCATAATCTAAGGAGCATCTATGGGGGCATAATCTATGGGGGCATAATCTAAGGAGCATTTATGGGGGCATAATCTATGGAGCTTCTATGGGGGCATAATCTATGGGGGCATAATCTATGGAGCTTCTGTGGAGGCATAATCTAAGGAGCATCTATGGGGGCATAATCTATGGGGGCATAATCTAAGGAGCATTTATGGGGGCATAATCTATGGAGCTTCTATGGGGGCATAATCTATGGGGGCATAATCTAAGGAGCATTTATGGGGGCATAATCTATGGAGCATCTATAGGGGCATAATCTATGGGGCATAATCTATGGAGCTTCTATGGGGCATAATCTAAGGAGCATCTATGGGGCATAATCTATGGGGGCATAATCTAAGGAGCATTTATGGGGGCATAATCTATGGAGCTTCTATGGGGGCATAATCTATGGGGGCATAATCTATGGAGCTTCTGTGGAGGCATAATCTAAGGAGCATCTATGGGGCACAATCTATGGAGCTTCTATGGGGCATAATCTAAGGAGCATCTATGGAGGCACAATCTATGGAGCTTCTATGGGGGCATAATCTAAGGAGAATCTATGGGGGCATAATCTATGGAGCATCTATGGGGGCATAGTAACATAGTAACATAGTAACATAGTTATTAAGGTTGAAGGAAGACTTTAAGTCCATCTAGTTCAACCCATATCCTATCCTAACCTGCCCTAACATGTTGATCCACAGGAAGGCAAAAAAAACCCAAGTGGCAAACAGTAAGCTTCACATTGGGGAAAAAAATTCCTTCCCGACTCCACATACGGCAATCAGACTAGCTCCCTGGATCAACGCTGTATCTAGGAAACTAGTGAATATAGCCTGTAATATTATACTTTTCAAGAAAGGCATCCAGTCCCCTCTTAAATTTTAGTAAGGAATCACTCATTACAACATTAGACGGCAGAGAGTTCCATAGTCTCACTGCTCTTACAGTAAAGAATCTGCATCTGTGATTATGGCTAAACCTTCTTTCCTCCAGACGTAGAGGATGCCCCCTCGTCCCCGTCACAGGTCTAAGAGTAAAAAGATCATTAGAAAGGTCTTTGTACTGTCCCCTCATATATTTGTACATTGTAATAAGATCACCCCTAAGCCTTCGTTTTTCCAAACTAAATAACCCCAAGTGTAATAACCTGTCTTGGTATTGCAGACCCCCCAGTTCTCTAATAACCTTGGTCGCTCTTCTCTGCACCCGCTCCAGTTCAGCTATGTCTTTCTTATACACCGGAGACCAGAACTGCACACAGTATTCTAAGTGTGGTCGCACCAGTGACTTGTATAGAAGTAAAATTATGTTCTCCTCATGAGCATCTATGCCTCGTCTAATGCATCCCATTATTTTATTTGCCTTGGCAGCAGCTGCCTGACATTGGCCACTAAATGTGAGTTTGTCGTCCACCCATACACCCAAGTCTTTTTCAGTGACAGTTTTGCCCAGTGTTTTACAATTAAGCACATAATTATACATCTTATTTGTTCTACCCAAGTGCATGACCTTACATTTATCCCCATTAAAGCTCGTTTGCCATTTATCAGCCCAAGCTTCTAGTTTACATAAATCCTCCTGTAATATAAAATTATCCTCCTCTGTATTTATTACCCTGCAGAGTTTAGTGTCATCTGCAAATATTGAAATACTACTCTGTATGCCCCCTACAAGGTCATTAATAAATATGTTAAAGAGAAGCGGCCCCAATACTGACCCCTGTGGTACCCCACTGCTAACCGTGACCCAGTCCGAGTGTGCTCCATTAATAACCACCCTTTGTTTCCTATCCATGAGCCAGTTCTTAACCCACTTACACATATTTTCCCCTATCCCCATTGTTCTCATTTTATGTATCAACCTTTTGTGTGGCACTGTATCAAAAGCTTTTGAGAAGTCCATGAACACCACGTCCACTGCATTCCCTTGGTCCAGTCCTGAACTTATCCCTTCATAAAAGCTTATCAGATTAGTCTGACAAGAACGGTCCCTCGTAAACCCATGCTGATACTGTGTCATGAGGTTATTCAGCTTCAGATACTCCAATATAGTATCCCTTAAAAAACCCTCCAGGATTTTACCCACAGTAGATGTTAAGCTCACTGGCCTATAATTTCCAGGTTCAGTTTTTGCCCCCTTTTTGAATATTGGCACCACATTTGCTATACGCCAGTCCTGTGGTACAGACCCAGTTATTATGGAATCTTTAAAGATTAAAAATAATGGTCTATCTATAACTGTACTTAATTCCTGCAGTACTCGGGGGTGTATCCCATCCGGACCCGGGGATTTGTCAACTTTAGTGATTTTTAGACGCCGCCGTACTTCCTGCTGGGTTAAGCATGTGACATTTAATGTAGAAATTTTTTTATCTCTGATCATGTTATCTGTCATGGGATTTCTTGTGTAAATACAGTTGAAAAAAAGTCATTTAGCATATTGGCTTTTTCCTCATCCTCATCCACCATTTCACCCAGACTATTTTTAAGGGGACCAACACTATCATTTTTTAGTTTCTTGCTATTTATGTAGTTAAAGAATATTTTGGGATTATTTTTACTTTCTCTGGCAATGAGTCTCTCTGCCTCAATCTTTGCTGTCTTGATTTGCTTTTTACAGAATTTATTCAGTCTTCTGTATTTATTTAATGCCTCTTCACTACCTACTTGCTTCAATTCCCTAAACGCTTTCTTTTTGTCCCTTATTGCGCCCCTTACAGCTCTATTTAGCCATAGTGGTTTCCTCCTAATTCTAGCATGTTTATTCCCATAGGGTATATACTGTGCACAGGTCCTATTCAGGATACTAATAAACGTCTCCCATTTTCTTTGTGTATTTTTATGTCTCAGGATATCGTCCCAGTTTATTGCACCAAGATCATCTCTCATCCGTTGGAAATTTGCCTTCCTGAAGTTTAGTGTCCTTGTAACCCCTCGACTACACATCTTATTAAAGGATACATGAAAGCTTATTATTTTGTGATCACTATTACCCAAGTGACCCCCAACCCTTATATTTGATATGCGGTCTGGCCTGTTGGATAATATTAGGTCTAGCAGTGCCCCCCTCTTGTTGGGTCCTGAACTAGTTGTGAAAGGTAATTGTCTCCCATAGTTGCCAAAAACTTATTACCTTTGCTGGAACTGCAGGTTTCTGTTCCCCAATGTATTTCAGGGTAGTTGAAGTCCCCCATAATAATGACTTCTCCTTGAGTTGCTGCTTCATCTATTTGCTTTACGAGGATATTCTCTGTTGCTTCCATTATTTTAGGAGACTTATAACAAACCCCTATCAATAATTTATTATTTTTCCCCCCTCCCCTAATCTCCACCCACAGAGACTCTACATCTTCATTCGATTCACAGATATCACGCAGGATGGGTTTTAAGGATGATTTTACATATAAACACACACCCCCACCTCGCTTATTTTTACGGTCATTTCTAAACAGACTATAACCCTGTAAATTAACCGCCCAGTTGTGGCTCTCATCCAGCCAAGTCTCAGATATCCCCACCATGTCATAATTATGTTCCAACAAAATTAATTCTAATTCCGCCATTTTGTTGGTGAGGCTTCTAGCATTAGTATACATGCACTTTATGTATCTCTCTGAACCTCTATTCTTTCTTAAATTATTAACTGTTCTAACCCCACCCCCCATGCCACCCACCCCATAATCTATGGAGCATCTATGGGGGCACAATCTATGGAGCATTTATGGGGGCATAATACATGGGCAGCATATGGGCCACAATCTATGGAGCATCTTGTGGGGCATAGTACATGGGGCAGCATATGGGACATAATCTCATTTTCCACCCTAGGCTTATACTCGAGTCGATAAGTTTTTCCAGTTTTTTGTGGCAAAATTAGGGGGGTCGGCTTATACTCGAGTATATATGGTATCTATCTATTATCTATATCTATATATATATATATATATATATATATATATATATATAGCATTATCCCCTATGAGGGGGGCAGCATTATCCCCTATGAGGGGCTGCTTTATAATCTATGAGGGAGGCTACCCCAACTCCTGCTACATAATTAAGACATGTACTACCTTATATTGTACCCTGATATTAGTGTGTTTTACTGCACAATTGTTGGTCTTGTATTTATTTCTATGTAGCTACATAGTGGGCCCCAAGAATGATTTTCTCTGGTGGGCCCAAGGTGTTCCAGTCCGACGCTGATCATGGTATACAGGTGCTCCACCCAAAGAAATCAAGTCCTTGGTGCAGCACAAAACGTCTGCCTTCCTGAAGGAATACCGTCACCAGCTCCATGTTGTATAAAGTGATGTAAGAATAAAAGTTTATACTAGATACTTACATGAGTAAGAGTGCCACCCTTTCCTCTTCCTGAAGCTTGGAACTCCAAATTTGTTGTGCAATTTCTCTTGAGTGCGCAGATAGCCCATATGTGGGGGTAAACTAACTATTGTTTGGGTGCACAACAGAGCTCATGACAGAAGGAGTGACATTTTGGAATGCAAACTTTGATGGAATGGTCTGCTGGTGTCATGTTGTGTTTTACAAAGCCCGTGATGTGCTGTAACAGTGAAAACCCCCACAAGTGACCCTGTTTTGCAAATTAGACCCCTCAAGGAATTTACCAAGTTGTGTGGTGAGCATCTTAAATCTACATGTGCTTCACATAATTTTACAAAGTTAGTCTGTGGAATTGAAAAAAAAATATTTTTCACCAAAAAATGTTTTAGCCCCAATTTTTTTTTGTTTTTCACAAGGAGAGCAGGAGAAAATAGACCCGATTATTTGATGTGCTATTTCTCCTGAGTATGCCATGTGAGGGGTTGACTCACCCAGCTGCTTCACAAGGTAGACACAGGAGCAGTTCTGGTAGTAGCATAAACAGCAGGGTTCAGCAAAATAAACAGAGACTTTCTGGCATAAAGGTAAAACAAAGATAAAAACCATCAAAGTGCTTTTGGTGCAGGCTTCACTGCAGGTAACGCACACTGTGGTTTTACATCACTGACCGCAGTATGTACAGTGACACGTATCTCCCTTCACATACTGTGCCAGTGACCCTGTCACAGCCGATACAGCAGATGTGGTTCAAAACTACTTTGGAGACATAGTGCATAGCTCAGAAGGAAGAAGCACCATATTGGAGTTTAGATTTTTCTGGACTGGTTTGAGGGTGCCATTTCACATTAGCAGAGCTCCTGAGGTGCCAGAATAGCACAACCCCCCATTTTACAAACTACTCCTCTCAATGAATTCATCTAGGGGTGCAGTGATCATATTGACACCACAGGAAGGGGGTCACACAATTTTATGCCATTGGGCTGTGAAGAAAAAAATAATTACATTTTTACCACCAAAAGTTTGCTTTAGCCCTAGATTTTATATTTTTTGCACTGGGAAATGGGTGAAAATGGCACCAAAATGTGTCCCACAATTTCTGCTGAACATACAAAACCTTTATGTTGCTGTACAGTACTTCTTAGCCATAAGGCGAGTCTAGGGAGGGAGCGCTATTTGCCTTCTGGAGTGCAGATTTTCTAGTTTTCTAGAATAGCTTGCGGACTCCATATACAGAGCACTTAAGTGTTAGAAAAGCTGAAATCCCCTTCAAATTACCCCATTTTGGAAATTATATCTCTTTTGAAATTTATCTACAGGTGTAGTAATGATTTTGAATACATAGGTGTTCTCCAGAAGCAAGCAGCAATGGCTGTTGCTGAGTGAAAATTACAAACTGCTGTTGTAGTGACCAGTATGTTGTAGTGACCAGTACATTGTGCCCAGCTCATGCTTCTGGAGACACGCACCAGTAAATTAGGCGGTCTCTCATCACTACAGAAATGCCAAATATGTAGACGCTAAATGTGGTTTAGGCACACTGGGACTCAGAAGTGAGAGGGACATTTGGATTTGGGAGCGCAGAATTTTCTGGATTTCTTTTTGCGAGCAAGGAGACATTTTGCTTTTCCAGAGCATTTGTACTAACAGTAACGTGAAAGCTCCCTATATTTCCATTTACATATGACGGACCAGAGTGGGGACTTGTTTATTTGTGTGGATTGATTTGAAGCTTTTGTTACAAACATTTTAGATAACATTTGAGATCACATTTATCCGTCGCCCTACGCTGAGCACTTACGGCAAGGTTTCCATCTAAGGGCTCATACTCACTGGATACAAAAACAGACGATTGCAAGCCGATAAAAAATCTGATTGCAATCGGACCAATGTTATTCAATAGGGGACTTCTCATTTGCGATTTTTTTCACAACTGAAATCGGTCTGAGAAAAAAAAACGCAGCATGCTGCGATTTGCAGCGATTTTGGCATGATATTCGCTAATGCAAGTCAATGGATGAGATAAAAAATCGGACAGCACTCGCACCATGCGAGTGCTGTCCGATTTATACGCACCAGTGTCCTTTGAAAAGCCGGCAAATCATCCGGTAAAATCAGCCGGTAAAATCACACTGACAGCTCACAAAACACTACATATATACACATAGAATACATATTGTAAGGTTTCACTCACTCGGCTGCTTCAGAGGTAATTCATGAGACTCGATCTTATGCAAAAAGTCCTTAGGTTTATTACATCATTCATAAACCATATGGTAACATATAATACAGCTCTTCAATGCTTCAGCTCCTGCCTGGAGCCTCGCTCTTCAGTCACAGAGTCCTCTCTGTAATGTCCTGCCTTGGACACATGGAAGCCTGTCCACACTGGCAGACTCCCACACACTCTCACACAGGTGCAAAACAAACTCCATTACATAGGTGTAACCCCACCCATAGGTGAGGTCAGGATCACATGGTTAGGTCACCTGATCATGACCTCATCACAGGTCCTTTTGATACACATAACATAGGTGAGGTCAGGATCACATGGTTAGGTCACCTGATCATGACCTTCACCACAACACAAACCATGCTTCCATGCATACATCGAGGAGCATACACAGTGCCCCCTAGCTGCATCAGGTGTCACTACACCACAATATATATATATATATATATATATATATATACATGTCATTGTGACACACATATATATATTTATAGTTCATACACTTCTACATACTATAATAGCCGTTAATTCAATTGCCGGCTTTTGTAAAATTACAGACCCGACATGAAATGACACATGGTTTACATACAGTTAACCATGTCATTTCATGTAGTTTGATATATGGTTTTCACTAACAATTACAAGTGGCTGTGTGCAAAATTTCACACATGTAGGGGTTAATTAAAGGTGTAAATTTGTTGTAAAAAAATGCGTGGGCTCCTGCTGTATTTTCTCAACCAGACAGACAAAGCCAGCGAGTGAGGGCAGATAATAATAGCCTAGGGAGGGTGCATTTATTTTGTGCCCCCCTGGCTACTAACATCTGCCCCAGCCACTGCTTGGCTGTAATCCTGTTAACCCTTTGTGAAGGATTACATCATGGGACTTGACAGAGCACCAGATAGGTAAGAATAATGTTGTTTTATTATTTTTTCTTTATTACAGCAGATCAAGGGCTTCGCAAGGATTACCAGTTAAATAAAAGATGGTCAAAAAATGTGTGTTTATTTCATTAAAATTATTTATTATTAATGTGTGTGTTTTTTTTATTTCCTTCAATAGGATTAATAATTGAGAGTTGTCTAATTGACAACTCTCAATTATTAATCTGGCTTAAAGTCACCTTCCAATAGCAAGGTGGCTTTAACCCATTATTAACCCATTCGCCACCGCTACAGGGCAATGGGAATAGACGGGCAAAGTGCCAGAAAGGGCGAACCTAATTATAGATTTGCCTTTTCTGGGGTGGCTGGGGCCAGATGTTAGTAGCCGGGGGGGCACAAAATAAATGCATCCTGCCTAGGCTATAATTATCTGCCCCCACTCGCTGGCTTTGTCTGTCTGGTAGAGAAAATACAGTGGGAGCCCATGCATTTTTTTCAACGAATTTACACCTTTAATTAACCCCTACATGTGTGAAATTTTGCACACATACACTCGTAATTGTTAGTGAAAACCATTTATCAAACTACATGAAATGACATGGTTAACTGTATGTAAACCATGTGTCATTTCATGTTGGGTTCTGTAATTTCACAAAAGCCGGCAATTGAATTAGCGGTTATTATACTATGTAGAAGTGTATGACCTATATATACATATATATATATATAATTATTTGCTTTTTGTTTAAATTTTTTTTGACAATGTGATTTTTACATGATTTTTTACATAGAGATAACTGCTCTATGAAAAACATCATTTTAAAATCGCATTGCATACTGATGGAAAACGGATGGAAAACGGATGGTGCGATTAAAAATCGCATACAACTCGCATGACAATTGCATGACAATTGCATATATTCGGACCATTTTTTCCATCCAAAAAACAGACCGTTTTTTTTTTCCACAAATGGAAAGGAGCCCTAAATCTCAGAGTGACATGATTCACATGAAACTCCCGAGGGATCTATTTTATGCACACCTAAAAAGACAGACACTGCTGGATCATAGGTCAGATAGCATCTACAGTGCCTCCATCTGCCTCATTATAGGGAATTTTCCTCCGGGGGTTCCGTCTGAATCAAGTATTTCAGAGATTTACACAGAAACCCCGGTGCAAGCGCTCAATGCAGAGCGCAGGATAAATGTGAGCCGAACCTTAATGCGATCTTTGGGAGGCAGAATGAACAAGTTAATAGTAGGTGTAGAATTGGTTTTATTAATTTTTTTCACCATTCCTCATGTATTATAAGTGATTAGAGGACTTTATTCTTCAGGTCAGTGAGATTTATATTTTTTTTTATGTTTGACTACTGTCACACACTAAAAGATGCTTTTTTTTGCTAAAACAAGTTTTTGCATCGCCATATCTTGAGAGTGATAATTTTTTCATATTTCTGCTGACAGTCATGTGACAGCTTATTTTTTGCGAGATGAGTTGATGTTTTTGTTACTATTTTCCGTAACATGACAATTTTTGATTGCTTTGTATTCCAATTTTTGGGAAGCAGAATGAACAAAGACCAGCAATTCAGGAATTGTTTGTTTTATTTTTTTACAGTTCCATGTGTGGTAAAATTGATAAGGCAGCTTTATTCTTCGTGTCAGTACGATTACAGAGATTGCATATTTATATAGTTTTTTCTGTTTTGGCGCTTTTATGCAATGAAAGCTATTTTATAGAAAAATAATTATTTTTGCATCACTTTATTCTGAGAGCTGTAACTTTTATAGTTTTCCTCTGATTGAGCTGTATGGTGGCTTGTTTTTTGCCCGACATAATGACGTCTTCAGTGAAACCATTTATATTTACATTTGTCTTTTTGATCGGATTTTATTCCACTTTTGTTCGGCGATATGATGGAAAAGCATAATTTTTTGCCTCGATTTTTTATGGTGTTCACTGAGGGAGTGGGACAGTTTTATAGGTCAGATAGTTCCAGACTCGATGATACCAAATATGTGTACTTTTTTTTACTTATTTTTCTCATAAAAATATTTATTTAAAGGTACAATATGTTTTGATTTTACTTTTATTATTTTGTGATTTTTTTTTATATATTAGTGAAAATAGTTAACATTTTTATTACCATATATACTCATGTATAAGCCCACACGTGTATAAGCCGACCCCCCCTAATTTTGCCACAAAAAACTGGGAAGACTTATTGACTCACGTATAAGTCTAGGGTGAAAAATGATTATGCCCCCATATGATGCTCCACAGATTATGCCCCCATATGCTGCACAGATTATGCCCCCATATGCTCCACAGATTATGCCCCCCATATGCTCCAGATTATGCCCAATATGCTTCAGAGATTATGCCCCCATATGCTCCAGATTATGCCCCCATATATTAAACAGATTATGCCCCCATATGCTCCAGATTATGCCCCCATATGCTCCAGATTATGCCCCATATGTTCCACAGATTATGCCCCCATATGCTTCATATTATGCCCCCATATGCTCTAGATTATGCCCCATATGTTCCACAGATTATGCCCCCATATGCTCCATATTATGCCCCCATATGTTCCACAGATTATGTCCCCATATGCTCCAGATTATGCCCCATATGTTCCAGATAATGCCCCCATATGCTCTAGATTATGCCCCATATGTTCCACAGCTTATGCCCCCATATGCTCCATGTTATGCCCCCATATGTTCCAGATTATGCCCCCATATGTTCCATATTATGCCCCCATATGCTCCAGATTATGCCCCATATGTTCCAGATTATGCCCCATATGTTCCAGATTATGCCCCCATATGCTCTAGATTATGCCCCATATGTTCCACAGCTTATGCCCCCATATGCTCCATATTATGCCCCCATATGTTCCACAGCTTATGCCCCCATATGCTCCATATTATGCCCCCATATGCTCCAGATTATGCCCCCATATGTTCCATATTATGCCCCCATATGCTCCAGATTATGCCCCCATATGCTCCATATTATGCCCCCATATGCTGCACAATTATGCCGCATATGCTGCTGCTGCAAAAAAAATGACATACTCACCTCTCGTCACTGGGAGCCAGGTGCCGGTGTCCTGAGCAGGCGGTGACACCGGCGCGCTATGGGGGACAGGTGCCGGTGTCACCGCTCGCTCAGGACCCCGGCACCTGAGATATTTACCTGTCCCGTTCCACCGCTGCACGCTGCGTCCTCGTCTGACTCCTCTGGCTGTGAATGATCTGGCAGGGGGCGCGTTGTGCACTAACGACGTCATCGCGCCCTCTGCCTGATCATTCACAGCCAGAGGGGTCAGACGAGGACGCAGCGTGCAGCAGTGGAACGGGACAGGTAAATATCGCTATACTCACCCCTCCGCCAGCGCGGTCTCTGCAGCCTCTCCTCTTCTCCCGGCGCTCTCCGCAGCGCTTCCTTCCTACAGCGGTCACATGGTACCGCTCATTAAAGTCATGAATATGTGAATATTCATGACTTTAATGAGCGGTGCCATGTGACTGCTGCAGGAAGGAGCCGGAGATCGTGGGAGAAGAAGGGGGGCTGCAGAGACCGCTCCGGCAGAGGGGTGAGTATGATCCGACACCCCCACTACCCCTCCCCCGCCGACCTCGTATATGACCCGCGTATAAGCCGAGAGGGGGACTTTCAGCCCTAAAAAATGGGCTGAAAATCTCGACTTATACAGTCATGGCCAAAAGTTTTGATAATGACACAAATATTAATTTTTACAAAGTCTACTGCTTCAATTTTTCTAATGACAATTTGCATATACTCCAGAATGTTATAGAGTGATCAGCTTAACAGCAATTACTTGCAAAGTCAATATTTGGCTAGAAAATGAACTTTATCCCCCAAAACACATTTCAACATCATTGCAGCCCTGCCTTAAAAGGACAAGCTAACCTCTTTTCAGTGATTGCTCCATTAACACAGATGTGGGTGTTGATGAGGACATGGCTGGAGATCAATCTGTCATGATTAAGTAAGAATGACACCACTGGACACTTTAAAAGGAGGCTGGTGCTTGGCATCATTGTTTCTCTTCTGTTAGCCATGGTTATCTCTAAAGAAACACGTGCAGTCATCATCGCAGTGCACAAAAATGGCCTAACAGGGAAGAGTATCGCAGCTAGAAAGATTGCACCTCAGTCAACAATCTATCGCATCATCAAGAACTTCAAGGAGAGAGGTTCCATTGTTGCCAAAAAGGCTTCAGGGCGCTCAAGAAAGACCAGCAAGCGCCAGGACCGTCTCTTAAAAGTGTTTCAGCTGTGGGATCGGGCTACCAGCAGTGCAGAGCTTGCTCAGGAATGGCAGCAGGCAGGTGTGAGTGCATCTGCACGCACTGTGAGGCGGAGACTCTTGGAGCAAGGCCTGGTCTCAAGGAGGGCAGCAAAGAAGCCACTTCTCTCCAGAAAAAACATCATGGACAGACTGATATTCTGCAAAAGGTACAGGCAGTGGACTGCTGAGGACTGGGGTAAAGTTATTTTCTCTGATGAATCCCCTTTTCGATTGTTTGGGACGTCAGGAAAACGCCTCATTCGGAGAAGACAAGGTGAGCGCTACCACCAGTCTTGTCTCATGCCAACTGTTAAGCATCCTGAAACCATTCATGTGTGGGGTTGCTTCTCAGCCAAGGGAATCGGCTCTTTCACAGTCTTGCCTAAAAACACAGCCATGAATAAAGAATGGTACCAGAATGTCCTCCAAGAGCAACTACTCCCAACCCTCCAAGAGCAGTTTGGCGATCAACAATGCCTTTTCCAGCATGATGGAGCACCTTGCCATAAAGCAAAGGTGATAACTAAATGGCTCAGGGAACAAAACATAGAGATTTTGGGTCCATGGCCTAGAAACTCCCCAGATCTTAATCCCATTGAGAACTTGTGGTCAATCATCAAGAGACGGGTGGACAAACAAAAACCTAAAAATTCTGCCAAAATGAAAGCATTGATTGTGCAAGAATGGGACTGCTATCAGTCAGGATTTGGTCCAGAAGTTGATTGAGAGCATGCCAGGGAGAATTGCAGAGGTCCTGAAGAAGTAGGTTCAACATTGCAAATATTTACTTGCTGCATTAACTCATTCTAACTGTCAATATAAGCTTTTGTTACTCATATGTTTGCAATTATTATATTTCTGTCTGTGATAAAAACATCTGTCAAACACACATAAAAACCAGAAGGCAGCAGATCATGTGAAAATATAATATTTGTGTCATTCTCAAAACTTTTGGCCATGACTGTACATGAGTATATACAGTACTTTTTTTTACTAAGTCCCTACTTGGGATTTTCACTTTCTGGAGTCTGATCACAGTTCTAATGCATTGCAATGCACCAGCATTGCAATGCATTAGAAATGTCAGCCCTGCAGGCACAAGTTAGTTAGATCATGCACTGTGTCACAGTCACAGCTTGCTGGGGAGCATAGCTTGTAGCCGGGATGGATGACGGGGCACGGACACACCGTCGCCTACCTCCAACAGGTAACTGCCTGAAGGCACTGTCTGACGGGCCTGATCTGCACGGGTGCTCTGTCCCTTCCGTCAGACCTGCACACGTCTCTCCACACAGCTCCCTTGCCATCTGTCTGCCGGTCTTCCCGTGCGCAGCACAGCTTAATCTGGCTCCAACCCCTTCAGTCTCTATGAAACCATGGTCCTCTCCTTAAGTGCTTCCCCCATGCAATATGTGTGACAGCCCCAATGGTTCCAGACCCAAATGTTGTGAATGTTTTAGAAATGAATTCTGAGCAGAAGCTCCCTCTGGTGGTTACAAACAATACTGAACCATTCAATGAGGATTGGCAATCAGGAATCACAGACTGGCTGGATATAAGGGAGGTTTCCCCCCATCATGGTTGAAGGTGATCAATTGTTCTTGTCTCAACGTTGTTTCCTGGTCCACTTGGAAGCTTGCTGAGTCTTGCCTCTTCTCCTGCTCTCAGATAAGATATTTTCTGTTTTTTGTTTTTGTGCTTGCCTTTTGTTGCAAATTTCTCTGCATTTCTGTGAGGTTGGCCAGGTTCCCCTCCCTGGGGGGCTTGGTCTCCTCTCGGTTCCTCTGGAGCCAATGTTGTTTGTTCATTTGCCTTTTCCAGTTTTTTCAGTGGCTGCGGCTTAGTTTTGTTACACCAGAGAACTAATTTAGATGGTAGAGGTCGTGTGATCTCAGGTGTTTTTGCAATTAGTAGCGTTGTTTTTTTTTTAGGGTTTTTTTGGATTGCAGTAAGTATCCTTCCTATCCTTTTCTGTCTAGGCAGATTGGGCCCCAGCATTTGCTCATACTATTTTCTGTCTGTGTCTGTATTTCCTCTTGTCTAACCGCCATTACATGTTTGGGGGCTTCCTATGTTCTTTGGGGATCTGCTCCGGGGCAGATAGCTTTCCTCTTTCTATCTTTAGGTGTAGTTAGCCTCTCAGGCTGTGACGAGGCGTATAGGACCAACGTAGGAAATTGGAAAAACAGCCGCACTCAAACAATCTTTCAATGCAAGTGAAAAAAGTTTTATTTGAAAACACCACAGCATAAAAAACGTGTAGAGGTAACGTTTCGACCCCACAGATGGCACCTGAACCTTCATCCTACCAGGACCTTCAGTTGGTCCCTGCCCTGTCGGATTTCTGTATATATGGCCTGGAGCCTTTTCAAGTTTTCATATCCCACAGTGGCCTCCTCTGTTCCTTTTCCGTTATCTTCCTTAAGGTTTGAGAAAGACCCATTGCAGGGTCGAAAAGTTACCTCTACACGTTTTTTATGCTGTGGTGTTTTCAAATAAAACTTTTTTCACTTGCATTGAAAGATTGTTTGAGTGCGGCTGTTTTTCCAATTTCATGATTATCTGGCCTAGTTCCAGGTTCAGCCTGCACCTATTCGTTACTACAGAGTGCACGCCTTTTTCTACTATATAGGACCAACGTAGGAACGCTCCACGGCTGCCTTTAGTTGTGGTGGTTAGTCAGGGTACTGCAATCCAGTAGATTCCAACCTCTCTGGTGTATTGCCATTTTTGCCTGCTCTCCTCAGCTACCAAAACATAACAGTATCACCGGCCTAACTGAAAATTATATGGTACTCACAGAAGGGAAAAATAGTAAAAAGGAAAAAAAAAAGGGGAGTTGTCAGAATTTTTTTTTTCTCTGTGTGTTACATTTTTTTCCCTCTTTTTCTCTGGGTGCTGAGGAGGAATTTTTTTTTTCTCTCAATGGAGTTTGCTGGCCGTGTGGATCAGCTTGCCACTGAAGTTCGGAGTATTGCTACCTATCTTGCAGGGTTGCCGGTTGTGGAACCTAGGATCCCCATGCCAGATTTGTTTTTGGGGGATCGAGCTAAATTTCTGAATTTCAAAAATAACTGTAAGTTGTTTTTTGCCTTAAAACCTAAGTCCTCAGGGAACACAGCACAGCAGATTCAAATTGTCATCTCTCTCCTGCGCGGCGACCCTCAGGATTGGGCTTTTTCCCTGACACCTAGGGATCCTGTTTTGAATGATGTTGATGTATTTTTTCTGGCTCTGGGGTTATTGTACGATGAACCTAATGTCACTGAACAAGCTGAAAAAACCTTGTTGGCATTAAATCACTGTCTTGAAGACGCTGAGTTGTACTGTCAGAAATTCCGAAAGTGGGCAGTCCTGACCAAATGGAATGATGATGCTTTGGCAGCCCTTTTTCGGAAGGGGCTGTCAGAGAATGCAAAGGATGTTATGGTGGGATTCCCTGCTCCCTCTGGTCTCAATGATTCTATGTCATTGGCTATTCAAATTGACAGACGTTTGCGTGAGCGCAGAGGTATGCGTGAGATAGTGTTGCCTTGTGAGCCAGCTTCTGAGCCCATGCAGTGTGATAGAGTGACTTCTGGGGCACAGCGTCATGAGTTTTAAAAGCGCAATGGGTTATGTTTCTACTGTGGTGATGCCTCTCATGCTTTTTCCGTCTGCCATAGGCGGGGAAGACTTTTTGCACGCTCAGTTGTCTTGGGTAGTGTTCAGACTAAATTTCTGTTGACTGTTACCCTGATTTGCTCCCTGTCCACATTTTCTGCTCAGGCTTTTGTTGATTCAGGAGCAGCTATGGGGGCACAATCTATGGAGCTTCTATGGGGGCATAATCTAAGGAGCATCTATGGGGGCACAATCTATGGAGCTTCTATGGGGCATAATCTAAGGAGCTTCTATGGGGGCATAATCTAAGGAGCATCTATGGGGGCATAATCTGTGGAGCATCTATGGGGGCATAATCTATGGAGCATCTATGGGGGCACAATCTATGGAGCATCTATGGGGGCATAATACATGGGCAGCATATAGGGCATAATCTAATTTTCCACCCTAGGCTTATACTCGAGTCAGTAAGTTTTCCCAGTTTATTGTGGCAAAATTAGGGGGGTCGGCTTATACTCGGGTCGGCTTATACTCGAGTATATACGGTATATACAAAAAGCACCTCTATATTTATACAGAGTTTGAAGCTCCCAATAATAAATATAAGTTAGTGACTATAAAGAAATTAATCATCACTAGAGTTGAGCGATACTTTCCGATATCCTAAAGTATCGGAATCGGAATGGTATCGCCGATATCACTAAAATATCGGCGATACCCGATACCGATACCGGAAGTCCCATGTAAGTCTATGGGAACAAAATATCGCAACTAAAAAAACCCCATTCTTTCCTTGTAAACACTAAATATACACACATAGAATACATATATATATATACATGTCATTGTGACATATATATATACATATATGTATAATTTATACACTTCTACATAGTAAAATATCCTTTGATTCAATTGCCGGGTAAAGCCGGCTTCAGTGAAAAGACAGAAGCACCCGACATGAAATGACACTTGGTGTACATAGGGTTAAACATTTCTTTTCATGTCCTTTGCTATCTAATTTGCACAAACAATTAAATCAGACTATGTGTGCAAAATTTCACACCTGTAGGGGTTAATTAAAGGTGTAAATTCGTTGTAAAAAAAACAGACTTTTTTGCTACGAATTTACACCTTTAATTAACCCCTACAGGTGTGAAATTTTGCACACATAGTCTGATTTAATTGTTTGTGCAAATTAGATAGCAAAGGACATGAAAAGACATGGTTAACCCTATGTACACCAAGTGTCATTTCATGTCGGGTCACCCGACATGAAATGACACTTGGTGTTCATAGGGTTAAACATTTCTTTCATGTCCTTTGCTATCTAATTTGCACAAACAATTAAATCAGACTATGTGTGCAAAATTTCACACCTGTAGGGGTTAATTAAAGGTGTAAATTCGTTGTAAAAAAAACGGACTTTTTTGCTACGAATTTACACCTTTAATTAACCCCTACAGGTGTGAAATTTTGCACACATAGTCTGATTTAATTGTTTGTGCAAATTAGATAGCAAAGGACATGAAAAGACATGGTTAACCCTATGTACACCAAGTGTCATTTCATGTCGGGTTCTGCATTTTCACAAAAGCCGGCAATTGAATTAGCGGCTATTATACTATGTAGAAGTGTATGAACTACAAATATAAATATATATATATATGTGTCACAAATTCAATGACATGTATATATATATATGAGGTGTAAAATTGCTGAAAAAAAAATGCGTGGGCTCCCGCCCTATTTTCGCAACCAGACAGACAAAGCCAGTGAGTGGGGGCAGATAATAATAGCCCAGAGAGGGACCATTATTTTTGCCCCCCCCGGCTACTAACATCTGCCCCCAGACACCCCAGGAAAGACAAATCTATAATTAGATTCGCCCTTTCTGGCACTTTGCCCGTCTATTCCCATTGCCCTGTAGCGGTGGCGAATGGGTTAATATGGGGTTAAAGCCACCTTGCTATTGAAAGGTGACCTTAAGCCAGGTTAATAATTGAGAGCTGTCAATTACACAACTATCAATTATTAATCCTATTGCATGAAATAAAAATAAAACACACACACTTTAATTAAAAATCATTTTAATGAAATAAAGACACATGTTTTTGACCATCTTTTATTTTACTGCAAAAACCATTTCCTGTAATAAAAATAAAATAAAAAAGCAAAATTATTCTTACCTATCCCATGCACAGTCAGGTCCCACGGTGTAATCCTTCAGAAAGGGTTAATGTTTACTGCAGGGACCGCAGCTAATGCTGCAGCCTCACAGTAAACCCCAAATGAATGAGTTCCTCTCCTGCCTGACAGGAGAGTAAAGGCTGGGTGTCACATAACGATACACCAGCGATCCCGACAACGATATGCACTTGTCAGGATCGCTGGTGTATCGCTACATGATCGCTGCTGAGCTGCCAAACAGGCAGCTCAGGCAGCGATCTGGGACAGCGACACTGCGGGTAACATCGCTTAAGGGCCCGTCTCACATAGCGATATCGCTACCGAGATCGCTGCTGAGTCACTAGTTTTGTGACGCAGCAGCGAGCTCACCAGCGATATCGCTGTGTGTGACATTCAGCGACGATCAGCCCCCTGCCGGGTATCGCTGATCGTCACAGAAATGTCAGGACCTTTTTTTGATCGCTGGTTTCCCTCTGACAGGCACGCATCGCTGCGTGTGACAGGCGGGAGACCAGCGATCCGCTGGTAACCAAGGTACACAGCGGGTTTCCAGGCACCGCGCAGCGCTTGGAAACCCGCTATGTACCTTGGATACCAGCTCCCTGCATCAGGGCGCTGGTATCCAAGGTACACAGCGGGTTTCTAGGCACAGCCCCGCGCCTGGAAACCCGCTGTGTACCTTGGTTACCAGCGGATCGCTGGTCTCCCGCCTGTCACACGCAGCGATGTGTGCCTGTCAGCGGGAAACCAGCGATCAAAGGTCCTGACATTTCAGCGACGATCAGCGATACCCGGCAGGGGGCTGATCGTCGCTGAATGTCACACACAGCGATATCGCTGGTGAGCTCGCTGCTGCGTCACAAAACTAGTGACTCAGCAGCGATCTCGGTAGCGATATCGCTATGTGAGACGGGCCCTTAAGTGGAAAGCTTAATTGATTGCTTTCCACTTTCACTTCAGGTCAGCCAGGGACACAATCAGTGACGTCAGAGGGAACTGATTAACAAAAATAGGGGTTCCCTTCGAAAAAAAAATGGCGTGGGGTCCCCCCTATTTTTGTTAACCAGCCAGATGAAGCAGACCGCTGAGGCCTGGATTTTCAGGCTGTTAAGGAGCCAAGATCCATGGACCTTGCCAGCCTGATAATACCAGGCCACAGCAGTCTGCATATCTTGGCTGATTAACAAAAATAGGGGATCCCCTCGAAAAAAATTGGTGTGGGGTCCCCCCTATTTTTGTTAACCAGCCAGATGAAGCAGACCGCTGAGGCCTGGATTTTCAGGCTGTTAAGGAGCCAAGATCCATGGACCTTGCCAGCCTGATAATACCAGGCCACAGCAGTCTGCATATCTTGGCTGATTAACAAAAATAGGGGATCCCCTCGAAAAAAATTGGCGTGGGGTCCCCCCTATTTTTGTTAACCAGCCAGATGAAGCAGACCGCTGAGGCCTGGATTTTCAGGCTGTTAAGGAGCCAAGATCCATGGACCTTGCCAGCCTGATAATACCAGGCCACAGCAGTCTGCATATCTTGGCTGATTAACAAAAATAGGGGATCCCCTCGAAAAAAATTGGCGTGGGGTCCCCCCTATTTTTGTTAACCAGCCAGATGAAGCAGACCGCTGAGGCCTGGTTTTTCAGGCTGGTAAGGATCCAATATCCATGGACCTTGCAAGCCTGATAATACCAGGCCACAGCAGTCTGCTTAGCTTGGCTGGTTAACAAAAATAGGGGATCCCCTCGAAAAAAAAACGGCGTGGGGATCCCCCCTATTTTTGTTAACCAGCCAAGTAAAATGCAGACTGCTGCGGCCTGGTATTAAAAGACTGTCAAGGCCCATGGATTTTGGCCCTCAACAGCCTGATAATACCAGGCTACAGCAGCCCCACATTTGGCGCATCAAAAGATGTGCCAATTGTGGCACTTTACCCGGCTCTTCCCACTTGCCCTGTAGCGGTGGCAAGCGGGGTAATAAGGGGTTATTGTCACCGTTGATTGCACGGTGACAATAAGCCCGGTTAATAATGGAGAGGTGTCAATAAGACACCGATCCATTATTAATCCCAAAGTTATTACATGTATAAAAAAAAGACAATGCAAGAAAAAAGTCTTTTAATGAAATAAAAGAGACAACACAGTTTTCATTAATTTTATTATACTCTCATTCCTGCGACGCCATCGATCTCCTGTAAAAAAAGAAAAAAAACAAACCAACAGTATACCACCTGTCCGACGCAGTCCATAGTAACGACTGTCCCACGACGATCCAGCTCTGCTACATCGCAATGACAGGCAGAGCCTGTCATCGCGACGCAGCACAGCTGATTACCTGCTTCTCCGGCGGTGACGTCATCGGACTGACTGCTTTACGGCCGCGATTACCCAGCAGTCACTGCAGTTATCGCGAGAAACTGCATGTGACCGCCGGGGAAAGAAGATTGCGGCCATGAAGCAGTGCAGGACGTGACCGCCGGAGATCTTCTGCCGGGTAAGTGCCGCTGACTCCTGACAGACCCGACCGACGGACACTGACAGTGACAGTGACAATCCCGATTCCGGTATCCGATAAGACGAAAATATCGGAACTCGGAATCGGAATTCCAATACAGCTAATATCGGCCGATACCCGATATTTGCAGTATCGGAATGCTCAACACTAATCATCACAGAATTTTGAATTAAAGAAACAACATGATGGTAAAAATGTTAATATTACGTTTTAGCGTATATTCATTCTGGATGGATAAAACAAATTGAAAATAAATCTAGGCTATTAATAAGTAATGAAAATCCAGTGGGGCTAATTTCTGTAGTGATGCCAGCAGATTGTGAAGATGTTCCCCTATGAATAAATTTTTTCCTTTAATTAATATTCTTAAATTCTATAAGTATTGCTTGTGCTAATCACTATATCTTCTCTGCCATGAAATGCTGATAATATTTTTATTAAGAGGAATAGGATCAGGTAATTAGGGGTAGGTTGCTCTATTTGCTACTTTTTAACCTCATGTCTTTTTCATGACAGATAAAATGAGCTAACAATTCACAAAAATAATGTTTTGTTAGTAATCTACATTCTAATATTATTTAGAATCCAAACACAAGCTGTGTCACCATTCTGAGCTCTGCTAGATCTGCAGCAGAAAAATCTTCCATCATAACCGCTGCACCCAGTAAGCTAAGTAATACATCACTGGAATCAGGGGCTACATTATGCTGCTGTCAGATGACATTGTAACAACATGCTGACTGATTCCATTTAAGAAGGCATCACTATTGTAATTCTGAGAAAATAATCACTGCCTGTATAGTCAGACTGTATTTAATTATACGATCAGCTCCTTCCTGCAGAACAGATAACATTTTCAAAATGCCGACCAAAACCCCGGTCATTTTTACTCTAAGTCAGGACTTCTGCCATGATTATGCCATTGACGTCTCTGCACGTGCACAGTGTAAGGTCGTGATGATTTTGTGACGCCATGACATGTGCAGGGACATCCTGCGCCTAGTCGTGGCTCCACCATAGCGTGAAGAAGATGGTGGGGTTCCAGTGTGTGGCGGCAGTCAGAACATACAGGGAGGGACAGGATAGGAAGCAGTGGAGGTGAGCGCTGAGGTGTTAATGGTTTTGTTTTTCTACATCATTTATTATACAATTAGCAAAGAATACATTTGCTGCAAATCAAATTTCCCAGGAAAATCGACGGCATTTGGCAAATACTAATCCTGTCAGATTCTCGCATCTCTAGTGCCCACAGCTCATAAGAGTCAGACTACAAGCTCACAGCGCTCACAGCATGCTGTAACCTATAAGGCCACGTTCATACCTTAAATATTTGGTCAGTTTTTTACCTCCGTATTTATAAGCCAAAACCAGGAGTGGGTGATAAATACAGAAGTGGTGACGTGTTTCTATTATACTTTTCCTATGATTGTTCCTCTCCTGGTTTTGTCTTATAAATACTGAGGTAAAAAAGGCATCAAATACTCAGCGTGTGCACGTGGCCTAAATATTTAGCTTGGCCAGAATATACACACTGCAGAAATTCCGCCATGCTGCAATCCGTGTGCCTGACACTGCTGCAAGTTGCGAGATTCCCTTTGAAAGGAATTGATCGCCAGAAAATGGCCTCCTTTTGTTAAAATCATGTTTTTATGTTAAAGATTCTTTTTTGTATAAAATTGTGATGTTTATGTTAATATTTCATGTCATTACCTGTATTTAAAAATAATGCTGAAATATCAGAAGTCATTTCTCCACAATCTTCTCATCATCATCAGCACCTTTGTCCTAAAGCTGGGGGCAGATAGTACAGCAGCAACTGCTGGCACCAATGCTGGCAGCAGATAATCTCCTTCCACAACGACCTTTGCACAATTCTGCATAGAACACTCCCATAGAAGTCAATGGCATCTCCACACCAGTGTTCTCTCTATGCTGAGCGATCTGGAAAGGAAAGAGTTAAAACAGCTGAATTATGGGGTTAAAGAGCCTAATTACAGATATACTTTTTAGTAAAGTCAGTCATTTTCTAACGCTTCGATTTTTAGGGTAAGTGCACAAGTTCCGTATTTGCGTAAAACATGTGTGCTTTTGAGTGCGCTTTGATGTGTTTTTTCCCATTCATTAAAATGGGTGGATGCAAAAATGTTGAAAGAATTGATCTGCTGCAGATATGAAACTGCCTCCAATCTGCAAGGAAAAAATAAGCGACATATGCATGAAATTTCAGAAACCTCATTATCTTTGCCGCACAGTAAAATGCTGTTTTTCAAAGCAAAAATAAGCAGAAAAAAAGCGACTTAAACGCCATGTGTGATCATACCCTTTAGGCTGTGTGCACACATTCAATCAATATTTAGATAGTATTGTACATCAGTATTTGTAACCATGACCAGGAGAGGAACAGTCACAGGAAAAGTATAATAGAAACACGTCACCACTTTTGTATTTATCAGCCACTCCAGGTTTTGGCTGAAAAATACTGAGGTAAAAACCTGACCAAATACTGAACATGTGACCGTGGCCTTAGACTACGTTCCCACAATGAGCTTTTGGTGAGTTTTAGATGTTGGTGAATTTCTGCACTTATGAAAATTAAATTACTTGCATGTTTTCACTGTGTTTTTGTGCATTTTTTTAACCTGCGTTTTATTGTATTTTTGACGCTGCGTTTTTGTCTCTCTTTAGTATGTCATTCTTTTAAATAAAGCTGCTGTGTTTTTGATACCTTCTGGTATTAGGCTTTGATAAAACTTTATTGATATCAGATCACGTGCTTTTGATGTATTTTCGCTGTAGAAACACACTTACAATGCACGATCGTTTTTTGCCTGCATTGCACAAAATCTGCACAGAAAACTGAGTTTTTGATGTTGCAGATTTTCTGCAGCATTTCTGCACCTAAAACCTAAATTAGGTTACTTGCTATTTTTTTGAGTACATTTTTTTACATGCGAGTTTATTTTTTGACACTGTGGGTTTTGGCTGTGTTTTAAATACAGTTGCTTAGTTATTGATAGTCCCTGGCATTTGGCTTTGACAAAACTTTGATACATGTGTTCATTAAATGTTTTTTTCAATGCATGTACTCAGCGGAAATGCTCCAAAACCACGTGTGCGTTTTTATCCTGTGGAGTTTACGCATTTAATGCAATTCTTTGGGAAAAATCTGAATATAAAACTCAGCATACCCACAAGAGAAACTGATTTGTTGTGGATTTCAAACAACCACCGAGGGTCAGTTTACACAGTGTTAAAGAAAAAGACACTATGCATAAGATTCCTACAAATCCAATCCACTTTACTGGAACTGTAGGAAGCTGAGCTTTTTTGTGCAGCGAAAATATGTAGGGTCAAAAACTCATTGTGAGGACTTAACCTTATCAAGAACAGGGCTCAATATGTCATAGTCCTATGTGAAATCCCTTATGTAAGAACAAGTTTCAGTGTCTGATGTGTAAATATCCTACAATTGCATTGTGGAGAACTATGATCTTTGAAAATCATTTTCTTTTATCATATTTTAATAAGCCGGGTAGTCTGCGTAAACCGCAAGTATTGTGCACCTGCCCCATTCATTAGATTAGGAAATGTGCAATTTCTGCCTCTCTCACACGATCCTGGGAATATCTGTAGACATGATGTCATTGCGATCAAATTGCCTCCCAATGCAAAAATGATCAAAGCTAGATTACCCTCTTAATTTTAGTTAATTAGTGCTTATCACCAGTCTGTGGCTGCCCTGTTTATGAAAAGAGTGGGCAACCTCAGACTGGTGAATTCTATAGATAAAACCAATTAACAAAAATGGTCCTAGGTGTCCCTAATGTAATTGACCCAACTTTCTAGCAAAACTCAGGTCCGAACTTCTGAGTTGTGGGATCCAATATGGTAACATTAGAGCGGTTTAGTAACAGCTTAGTATGAGTCAGCAATAGGTTAATGATGAGCATGAGATAACATAAGATCTTGCTCTTTCAGAGCAATGATGACCCTAGATCAGAGGTCTCAAACTGCATTCCTCAAGGGCCGCAAACAGGTCATGTTTTCAGGATTTCCTTGTATTGCACAGGTGATAATTTAATCGCCTGCACAGATAATGATTCCAGCACCTAGTGCAATACTAAGGAAATCTTGAAAACATGCACGTTTTGCGGCACTCGAGTAATGCAGTTTGAGACCCCTGCCCTAGAAGGATGTGGGAGCCAACTCTGCACTCCGGGATCCCACAATCCAGAAATTCAGACCTGACTTTTGGTAAGAAGTCGCCTCTTTTAGGTGGAGATTATGGACACCTAGGATCTCTTTTATTAATAGGTGTTATTTAGAAAATTCACTAGTCTAAGACTGTTAATTTCTTAAATAAAAAGGGCAGCCACCGACTAGTATTATGCACTCTTAAAGTATGGCGTAGCTATGAAAATATGAAGATCCTCATTGATGATACAGACTTAGAGACTGAAATTCTCCTTTGTGTTCATAAGCTGGTAATCAATAATGGAAGAATTTAATGGAACCATATTGGAAGAATTTGTTCTGGTGGGATTTCCTGGTAGTATCTGGTTACATACAGTATTGTTTACAGTACTTCTGGTGGTCTACTTTGTTACACTGGCTGGAAATATCTTAATAGTTATGATTATCGGCTTCATTCCCCTATGTACTTTTTCCTGGTTTGTTTGTCTTGCCTGGAAATTCTAGCAATTTCCACTGTGGTTCCTCAACTTTTGATTATTCTTATTAGTGAAAAGCATACTATCTCTAAGTTTGGGTGCTTTGCTCAGTCCTATTTATATTACTTTGCATCCACCTCAGATTTACTCCTTTTGACTGCTATGTCCATTGATCGCTGTGTGGCCATCTGTTATCCTCTTAGATACTCCTCTATTATGATAAATAGAGTTTGCATCAGTTTGATCACCGGTTGCGTAATTCCTCCAATCTTTACTCTTTTGTACCCTACGATAATCATAGCCAATCTGCCATTTTGTGGCCATGTGCTGAATCATTTCTTTTGTGACAGTGCTGCTCTATTAAAACTGATATGTGTAGACATCAGCCTAATAAAACTAAACACGATTCTTTCATCTGTTTTAATATTGTTTGGATGTCTTATAATCACCACAATATCTTACCTGTTAATCGTGGTTACGGTTATCAGAATGCCAACAGATATAGGACGTCAGAAAACATTTTCTACGTGTATTTCTCACCTTACCATGCTGTCAATATTTTTCGGAAGTGCTATATTCATTTTAATAAGACCACCAAAGGACTATTCAGTAGAAAATGACAAAGTAGTCAATCTGGTTAGTACTGTCCTGGCTCCTTTACTGAATCCTTTTGTGTATACATTAAGAAATGAAAAGGTGAAGATCTGTATACAAGATGCTCTGAAACAGGCAAGAACTTTATAATATAAGCTACATGTGCGTGTTCTACCTAGCTCAAAGCCAAAAATTTGTGCAGAAGAAGAAGGAAACAGTCAAGCCGGTCATATAGGATGTGCTGCAGCAACTATCCAATTCAGTGGTAGGAAATGTAAGAACTAAAGCAATTATCATAATAATACAATGTTGTAATAGTTAAACATAAATCTACTGGTTATGAACAGATATTGGGCTCGATTACATGCCAGTCTTAATGAAAGGGACTTTGAGTACGATGCACAGAATTTATTGGGATACACACACATAAATTCATAAATTTGGTGCATCTTCTCAGCAGCGTGTACCTCGCAAGAAATGCCAGTAACATTTCTGGCATAAAAACGCTGCCACTATTGATGGAATTGAGTAGCGTGTGTAGCCATGGTCTTTTTGCCCTAGCTCCTCCGCAGATCCACTCACTTTAGTGGAGGCTCCCGAAACTGGTGTTAAAACATCAAAAGTCAAAAATGTTTTACACTGTTCCACATTGTGTAAAAATGTTGCAACTTTTGAAAGTGCTTTACGGTGGCTTAAAAACTGATTAATTAGAGCCACAGTGATCACAATTGTGAACACTGTTTACTGGTTGAAAGGGTTTTCCAAAAATATTTTCATTCCCATGGCTTGCCAACTGTAAGAATAATAATAAGATTTCCTAATTTACGATAATAAGCTTTACCCTAGATCCATCGATCCCTCTCTGCCGCTGTACATTTTCTTTGACAACCTGAAGCCATGACATCATGACAACAGTGTGTGTGATTGCGTCAGCAACAATAATAAATACATTTTGGAACACTGCTTTAAACCCTTAGTGACCGAGCCAATTTTGATCTTAATGACCAGGCCCAATTTTTGAAATCTGACCAGTGTCACTTTATGTGGTAATAACTCAGGAACTCTTCAACAGATCCTACTAATTCTGATAATGTTTTCTCATGATATATTGTACTTCATAATAGTGGTAGAATTTGTACGATATGACTTGTGTTTATTTGTGAAGATAACGGAAATTTGGCAACAATGTAAACATTTCGCAATTTTCAAACTTTTAATTCTTATGCCCTTACATCAAAAAGTTATATTATACAAAATAGTTAATAAATAACATTTCCCACATGTCTACTTTACATCAGCATCATTTTTTAAACATTTTTTTTGTTAGAAAGTTAGAAGGGTTAAAAGTTGACCAACAATTTCTCATTTTTCCAATAAAATTTACAAAACCATTTTTTTAGGGACCACATCACATTTGAAGTGACTTTGGAGAGCCTATATGACAGAAAATACCCAAAAGTGACACCATTCTAAAAACTGCACCCCTCAATGTAGTCAAAACCACAGTCAAGAAGTTTATTAACCCTTCCGGTGCTTCACAAAAGCTAAAGCAATGTAAGAAGAAAAAATGAACATTTAAACTTTTTTTCACAAAAATTTTACTTTATCTCTAAATTTCTTATTTTCACAAAGGTAACAGGAGAAAATGGACCCCAAAACTTGTTGTTCAATTTCTCCTGAGTACGCCGATTCCCCATATGTGGGACAAAACTACTATTTGGGGGTTAGAAGGGCTCAGAAGAGAAGTAGCACTATTTGACTTTTTGAACTAAACAAATGGCTGGAATCGAGAATGTCGCATTTGGAGAGCCCCAGATGTGCCTAAACAGTGGAAACCTCCCACAACTGACACCATTTTGGAAACTAGAGCCCTTATGGAATGTATCTAGATGTGAGGTGAGCGCCTTGAACCCCCAGGTGCTTCACAGAAGTTTATAACATAGAGCTCTAAAAATAAAAAAATCACATTTTACCCACAAAAATGTATTTTTTGCCTGAATTTTTCTATTTTCACAAGTGTAACAGAAGAAAATGTACCCAAAATTTGTTGTAAAATTTATACTGAGTACACCAATATGCCATATGTGGGGGAATACTGCTATTTGGGTGCACGGCAGGGTTCAGAAGGTAAGGAGCACCATTTGACTTTTTGAATGCAAAAATGGCTGGAATCGAGAGCGGACCTCATGTTGCGTTTGTAGCGCCACTGATGTGCCAAACAGTGGAAAATCCCCCACAACTGACCCCATCCATTTAGAAAACTAGACCCTTCAAGGAATGCATCTAGATGTGTGGTGAGCACCTTGAACCCCCAGGTGCTTCATGCTTCACAGAAGTTTATAACGTAGAGCTGTAAAAAAAAAAAAAATCACATTTTACCCACAAAAATTTATTTTTAGCCCCAAATTTTTTATTTTCACAAGGCTGACAGGAGAAAATGGACCCCAAAATTTGTTGTGCAATCTCTCCTGAGTATGTTGATATTCCATATGTGGAGGAAAGCTACTGTTTGGGCACACAACAGGACTCAGAAAGAAATGCAGACTTTGATAGAATGGTCTGCGGATGTCATGTCATGTTTGGAGAGCCTTTGGTGTGCCTAAACAAAGAAAAAAAAAAACACAAGTTACACCATTTTGAAAGCTACACCATTCAAGGATTTTATCCATGAGTTTAGTGAGCATTTTGAACCCACAATATTTGTAATTTTCACAATGGATTATAGGAAAAAATGTACCCCATAATTTGTTGCACAATTTGTCCCGAACACGACAATACCCTATATGCGATCAAAAACTTTTGCTTAGGCACATGGCAGGGCTAGGAAAGGAAAAAGCGCTATTTGCCTGGGATAGATTGTGAATGCCATGGCACATTTGAAGAGCCGCTGACATGGGAAAATAGCTGAAACCCTCCCACAAGTGACCCCATTTTGGAAACTGGACCCCTCAAGGAATTCATCAACTGGTGTAGTGAGTATTTTAAACCCATAGGTGCCTCACAGAACTTTATAACATTGAGACGTGGAAGTATGACATTTTAGTGGTAAAAATGAAATCGGACCACATTCAAGAAGTTTATTAACCCTTTGTTAGAGTTCGAGTTCCCAATGCTGCACAAGGGGAATCTCGAGCCATTCCCGCTGCGGTTCCCCATCCGTCTCCGGCCGCAAAGGAGCCTGCTCAGCAGAGACGTCGGTCCCAGTGTCTTGCCCGGTCTAATGCTGTGCAGAGACTTACTGCTGCGTCTCCTGGATCTTCTATTATAACCAGTGCTGGAGCAGACGTCTTTAGGGCGAAGTCCTGCGTTTCCCCTTCTGAGCATGCCCAGAGTAAGATCTCTCATTGGAGATCAGGGGTCACATGCTCAGGTACTGCAGCAGCTCCTATTGGTCTGCCAGGAAGGTCCTGAAACCACTTGTGTTCTGGAGCAGTTTCCTATTAGTCCATATCTGGCAGGCCCTGTAGTTGCTACTATAAAAGGGTGGCATGGCTGGGCCGCCATGCGCTAGTATCAAATCTGTTACGTGCTTGCGCCAGTGTGGTCATGTATGCATGTGGTTAGGTCTGGCTGAAATAAGCCCCTAGAATACCGGCACCTCCGGTGAGGAGATTGTATGCACGTGTTCAGGCTCGGCTGAAACCGCCATTAGAATACCGGCTACTCCGGTGAGGAGATTATTGCTTGTGTTCTGACTGCATGACCACAGACTGCAATCCGCTTAGCAGTCATCTGTGTTCCCTGTGAGTCTAACAGGACACAGTCTTTTTCTCAGCGTCTCTGTGATGCAACAGGGTTCGCTTTATAACGCTGGTCAGCGCCCTAGCGTTTTACTTTGCGGCTCACTGAAGCTAAGTGAGTTCGCACTTATCGCCATATAGCGCTGTGGTATTCCCGGTAGCGGCTCTGGGGTTTAACAGAGTTCGCACTAACTGCCACAGATCGCGCTACAGCGTTTATTTTAGCGACTCTGTGGGATAACAGAGTTCGCTACTTACGCCATCATACTAGCAGCGGGCTTTGCCTGCACAGTGGACCCCGGGCTGCGAATGCACCTCTCTACATTATCTATTAGGTGCGTTCCGCAGACCCTAACAATACTAGCGTCAGGGTCTGGCTAGTAAAATGGCGGACGACCAGCGCCTACGGCAGTTCATCCAGCAGCTGGAGGGTAGGTTGGCGGCTCTCGAGCGCACAACCTCAGCTGTGGATGTGACCGCAGTCGCTGTTCAGGCTGCTAGCACAGCGGCAGCCTGTTTGTCCTCCAACACCTCTGCTCCGACCTTGTCCCATCTCCTGCCCCAGACAAGTTTTCTGGTGACTGGCAAACATTGTCGGGGATTCGTGAGTCAGTGCTCTATACAACTCGAGCTTCTGGCTGCACGTTTTCCCACAGAGCGGTCACAAGTGGGTTTCATAGTGTCACTTCTGTCAGGCAGAGCTTTGGAATGTGCTCCTCGGTTTCTGGAGGCTCTTAAAAAGGTCTTTTTAGGCCCTCAGGTCACCCACGATTCAGCGATCCAACTGCTGGCAATGTCACAGGGTTCGAGCTTTGTCAGTCAGTTTTCAGTCCAATTTCGAACTCTGGCCTCCGAGTTAGAGTGGCCGGATAAGGTTCTTATACCGGTATACTGGAGAGGTCTGGCTGACCATGTAAAGGACGCCTTGGCCACCAGTGAGATTCCTACCTCACTGGAGAAGATTATCTCCATATCTACCCGCATCGACCTTCGCTTTCACGAGCGGAGGTTGGAGCGGGCCCCGTGTAGACGAAGGTTTCGGCTAGCTCCCACCTTTGCCAAACCTCTAGAATCTCCCATACAGGCGCCCGACTCCCCGGAGGTCATGGAGGTTGTTCGAACGGGACCTAAGTCTCGTCCCCGTGGTTTGTAACAATTGTCAGCAGTTAGGACATTATGCCAATAGATGTCCCAGCGATCGAACACGATCACGTCTAGTGACCATGGGAGGAGGTTCACTAGAGTCAGCAGCATTTGCCTCCAAGCTGTCCTTTAAAGGGACAATCTCTTTTGGTCCATCCACTCTAACAGTTGAGCTTTGTGTGGATTCTGGAGCAGAGGGGAACTTTATGTCCTCTGCTTTTGCTCTCCGCCACACAATACCTCAGGTGATGCTCACCAAACCGGTGACTGTTCGAGTGGTGAATGGCTCCAAACTGCCCTCACAGATCACACATCAGACATTAGCTATGTCTCACATTAGCTATGTCTCCTTCCCATCAGGAGATTATCTCTTTCCTTGTCCTTCCTGAGGGTATAGATGAGGCTCTGCTGAGAGTAGCCTGGCTTCGTCTTCACTCCCCACATATTGAGTGGTCCTCTGGGAAGATACAGGGTTGGAGTGAGTCTTGTAGAGGTAGATGTGTGAGGGAGTGTGTTCAGGTTGCTACTACAGGGATACCCGCAGATCTCACTTCCCTTCCCAAGTGCTATTGGTTCTATGTAGACGTGTTCTCCAAAAAGGCTGCGGAGACGTTTCCGCCTCACCGCCCCTACGACTGTCCTATTGACCTCTTGCCTGGAGCAGAACCTCCCCAGGGAAGGGTCTATCCTCTCTCTCTCCCGGAGATGGAGGCTATGTCCCAATACATTCAGGAAAATCTGGCAAGAGGGTTCTTTAGGAAGTCAGTGTCACCTGCTGGGGCAGGGTTCTTCTTTGTGCAAAAGAAGAATGGAGAATTACATCCCTGCATAGATTACAGGGGTCTTAACGCCATTACCGTTAAGAACAAATACCCTCTGCCTTTAATTTCTGAGCTCTTTGATAGGCTCCGGGGAGCAAGGGTATTTACCAAATTAGACCTGCGGGGTGCTTACAACCTGATTCGCATCCGCGAGGGGGACGAGTGGAAGACGGCTTTTAATACCAGGGATGGGCACTATGAATATCTGGTGATGCCCTTCAGGCTCTGTAATGCCCAAGCCGTTTTCCAAGACTTTGTTAATGACATCTTCCGGGATATGCTTTCCACCTCGGTCGTGGTCTATCTGGATGATATTCTCATCTTCTCTCCAGATATTGACTCCCACCGGTAAGATGTCTGCAGAGTCTTCGACCTCTTGCAGGCAAATTCCCTTTATGCAAAGTTGGAGAAATGCGTGTTTGAGCAGGAGTCTTTACCATTCCTGGGCTATATCATCTCTGCCCAGGGATTGGCTATGGATCCTGCCAAACTACAGGCTGTGATGGACTGGCAAGAACCCCATTCCCTTAAAGCGGTGCAGCGCTTTATGGGGTTCATTAATTATTATCACCAGTTCATTCCCCATTTCTCAACTTTGGTAGCTCCCTTGGTAGCCATCACCAAGAAGGGAGCAAATCCCAAATTGTGGTCCGAAGAAGTCTCCAAGGCTTTCACCTCAATTAAGTCTCATTTTGCTAGCGCTCCCATCCTACACCGCCCTGATGTTGATAAGCCATTTATATTGGAGGTGGATGCCTCATCCGTTGGTGCTGGAGCAGTCCTCTTTCAAAAGGATGCTCAAGGTCGGAAGCATCCTTGCTTCTTCTTCTCCAAGACCTTCACACCAGCGGAGAGGAATTATTCCATTGGGGACAGGGAGTTGCTAGCAATGAAGTTGGCTTTCTCTGAATGGAGACATCTGTTGGAGGGGGCTCGCTTTCCCTTCCAAGTCTTCACCGACCACAAAAATTTGGTATATCTTCAGACAACCCAGCGACTTAATTCTCGCCAGGCCAGATGGTCCTTGTTCTTCTCCCGGTTTCATTTCACACTCCATTTTCTCTCGGGAGAGAAGAACGTTCGTGCCGACACTCTCTCTGCTCTGTGGTGTCCTCTGAGGAGGAGGAGGAGCCTCGGCTTATTGTCCCCACAGAGAGCCTGAGAACAGTGGCCCTGGTTTCGCTAAGTCTGTGCCCCCGGGCAAGATTTTTGTGCCTACCAATTTGCGACTGGAGGTACTCTCTTGGGCACATTCGTCCAGGGTGAGTGGACACTTTGGGGCAAAGAGGACATCTGAGTTGCTGGCGATGACTTACTGGTGGCCGCATATGGTCCCTGACGTTGGGGACTATGTTCGGGCATGTGTCTCCTGCGCCAAGAATAAGTTTCCCCGACAACAGCCAGTTGGGTTACTTTACCCTTTGCCGGTGGCAGACAGACCCTGGGAGATGGTTGGGATGGACTTTGTGGTGGGCTTACTCAAGTCTCGGGGTTGCACCATCATTTGGGTAATCACCGACCATTTTTCCAAAATGGTACATCTGGTGCCGCTACCACGGTTACCTTCTGCACGGGCTCTGGCAGCGTTGTTTGTTAGGCACATCTTCCGTCTACACGACATGCCGGACAAAATTGTGAGTGAGCGAGGTCCCCAGTTTGCGTCTCGGTTCTGGAGAGAGCTTTGTCGTCTACTCAGTATTGAGCTAAATCTCTCTTCAGCATATCATCCCGAGACGAATGGGTTGGTAGAGAGGGCCAACCAGACCTTGGTCACCTATCTACGACATTTTGTCTCAGCCAGGCAGGATGACTGGGCATCCTTGCTACCGTGGGCTGAGTTTGCACTAAACAATGCTGTGGCTGATTCCACCGGACAGACTTCATTCCTCGTAAACTAAGGTCAGCATCCGTGGGTTCCGGTGCCCATGCCCGTGTCTTCCGCCGACTCCAGGGTGGCAGACTGGGCTGTGAAGGCACGGGACATTTGGGACCATACCCAGGATGCCATTCAGGCATCCAAGGAGAGGATGAGGTCCTCAGCCGACGCACACCGGCACCCCGCTCCAACATTTGCTCCTGGGGACTTGGTGTGGCTCTCCGCCCATAACATTAGGCTGCGAGTTGAGTCCACTAAGTTGGCACCCCGCTATCTGGGTCCTTTCAAAGTCCTCAAGCAGGTTAACCCATGGTATACCGTTTGGCTCTTCCACCACGCCTGGGTATCTCCGACACCTTTCACGCATCCCTCCTGAAACCCGTGCTCATGTCCCGGTTTTCTGAGTCATCTGCTGGGACATCGGGTTCGTCTACGGATGACTATGAGGTGAACGCCATCGTAGGGTGTAAGGTGGTACGGGGCAAAAAGTTTTATTTGGTGGACTGGAGGGGCTATGGGCCTGAGGATAGGTCTTGGGAGCCTGCCAAGCATATTCACGCTCCGCAGCTCATTGCTGCCTTTGAGTGCAGCGAGGCCCAGGGAAGGGGAGGCCCTAGGAGGGGGTTAATGTTAGGGTTCGAGTTCCCAATGCTGCACAAGGGGAATCTCAAGCCATTCCCGCTGCGGTCCCCCATCCGTCTCCGGCCGCAGTGGAGCCTGCTCAGCAGAGACGTCGGTCTATTGCTGTGCAGAGACTTGCTGCTGCGTCTCCTGGATCTTCTATTACAACCAGTGCTGGAGCAGACGTCTTTAGGGCGAAGTCCTGCGTTTCCCCTTCTGAGCATGCCCAGAGTAAGATCTGTCATTGGAGATCAGGGGTCACATGCACAGGTACTGCAGCAGTTCCTATTGGTCCGCCAGGAAGGTCCTGAAACCACTTGTGTTCTGGAGAAGTTTCCTATTGGTCCTTATCTGGCAGGCCCTGTAGTTGCTACGATAAAAGGGTGGCATGGCTGGGCCGCCATGCGCTAGTATCAAATCTGTTATGTGCTTGCGCCAGTGTGGTCATGTATGCATGTGGTTAGGTCTGGCTGAAATAAGCCCCTAGAATACCGGCACCTCCGGTGAGGAGATTGTATGCACGTGTTCAGGGCTCGGCTGAAAATGCCATTAGAATACTGGCTACTCCGGTGAGGAGATTATTGCTTGTGTTCTGACTGCATGACCACAGACTGCAATCCACTTAACAATCATCTGTGTTCCTTGTGAGTCTAACAGGACAGTCTTTTTCTCAGCGGCTCTGTGAAGCAACAGGGTTCGCTTTATAACGCTGGTCAGCGCCCTAGCGTTTTACTTTGCGGCTCACTGAAGCTAAGTGAGTTTGCACTTATCACCATATAGCGCTGTGGCATTCCCGTTAGTGGCTCTAGGGATTAACAGAGTTCGCACTAACTGCCACAGCGCGCTACGGCGTTTATTTTAGCGACTCTGCGGGATAACAGAGTTTGCTACTTACGCCATCTTACTAGCAGCGGGCTTTGCCTGCACGGTGGACCCCGGGCTGCGAACGCACCTCTCTACAATATCTATTAGGTGCGTTCCGCAGACCCTAACACCCTTTAAGTGCTTCACATAAACTTTTGGAATGTGGAAGGAAAAAATTTTACATTAGACCCAAATTATTTTATTTTCACAGAGGGAACATAAAACAAATGGACCTCAAAATTAGTTGTGAAATTTCTCCTGAGCATGACGATAGCCCATATGTTGGGGAAAACCACTGTTTGGGCGCATGGCAGGACTCAGAAGGGAAGGAGCGCCATTTGACTTTTTGAATGCAAAATTTTCTGGAATAATTAGTGGATGTCTGGCACGTTTGAAGTGAAACTGATTTGTCTAAACAGTAGAAACTCATCACAATTGAGACCATTTTTGGAAACTAGACCCCTCAGCGAACTTATCTAAACTTGTTGTGCGTACCTTGAACCCCTAGATGCTTCACAAACATTTAAAATATTGAGCTGTGAAAATAAAAAAATCTAATTTTTTTCCCACAAAAATGTTTTTTAGCTTAAAATTTTGCATTTTCTTTAGGGTAACAGGAGAAATTGCACAGTACAATTTGTTGTGCAATTTCTCCTGAGTATGCTGATATGCAATATGTGGAGGGAAACTACCATTTGGGCTTTGAAGAGAAGGAGCACCATTTGACTTTTTAAAAGCAAAATCAGTAGTGGACGCAATGTCGCATTTGGATAGTCCCTAATATGTATAGACAGTGAAAACCCCCAAAAGTCATACCATTTTGGAAACTGGACCCCTCAGGGAACTTATCTAGATATGCAGTGAGCACCTTGAACCCTCAAGTACTTCACAGAAGTTTATAACATAGAGCTGTGAAAATAAAAATATTAAATTTTTCCCCAAAAATTGTATTTTAGTTTCAAATTTTTTATTTTTAACAATGAAACTGGAGAAAATGGATTCCCAAATTTGTTGTGCAATTTCCCCTGAGTGTGCAGATGCCCCATATGAGGTGAAAAACTACTGTTTGGGTGAACAGCAGAGCTCAGAAAGGAAGGAGTGAGGTTTTGGAAAGCAGGTTTTAATGGAATGGTCTGCAGGTGTCATTTTGAGTTTGGAGAGCACCTGATGTACCTAAACAGTGGAAATCCCCCACATTTTGAAAACCAGACCCCTCAAGAATGTATCTAGATGTGTGGTGAAACCCCAGGTGCTTCACAGAAGTTTTAATGTAGAGCCGTGAAAATAAAAAAAAATCACATTTTTCCCACAAAAATGTTGTCTTAGCCCCAATTTTTTCACAAGGGTAACAGGAGAAAACGGAACTTCAAATTTTATGAATGCATACAAAGAAAGACAAAAAACTGGCTCCATTCTGACTGCATACCTTGAGTAGTATTCAGGGAGACTTGATAGCAGCTTGCTAATATCATGGTATACAGGTGCTCCACCCAAAGAAAACAAGTCCTTGGTGCAGCACAAAACGGCTGCCGCCCTGAAGGAATACCGTCCCCGGCTCCATGTTGTATAAAGTGATGTAAGAATAAAAGTTTATACAAGATACTTACGTGAGTAAGAGTGCCACCCTTTCCTTTTCCTGAAGCTTGGAACTCCAAATTTATTGTGCAATTTCTCTTGAGTGCACAGATAGCCCATATGTGGGGGTAAACTATTGTTTGGGTGCACAACAGAGCTCATGACAGAAGGAGTGACCTTTTGGAATGCAAACTTTGATGGAATGGTCTGCCGGTGTCATGTTGTGTTTTACAGAGCCCGTGATGTGCTGTAACAGTGAAAACCCACACAAGTGACCCTGTTTTGCAAATTAGACCCCCCAAGGAATTTACCAAGTTATATGGTGAGCATCTTAAATCCACATGTGCTTCACATAATTTTACAAAATTGTTCTGTGGAATTGAAAAAAAAATATTTTTCAACAAAAAATGTTTTAGCCCCAATTTTTTTTGTTTTTCACAAGGAGAGCAGGAGAAAATAGACCCGATTATTTGATGTGCTATTTCTCCTGAGTATGCCATGTGAGGGGTTGACTCACCCAGCTGCTTCACAAGGTAGACACAGGAGCAGTTCTGATAGTAGCATAAACAGCAGGGTTCAGCAAAATAAACAGAGACTTTCTGGCATAAAGGTAAAACAAAGATAAAAACCATCAAAGTGCTTTTGGTGCAGGCTTCACTGCAGGTAACGCACACTCTGGTTTTACATCACTGACCGCAGTATGTACAGTGACACGTATCTCCCTTCACATACTGAGCCAGTGACCCTGTCACAGCCGATACAGCAGATGTGGTTCAAAACTACTTTGGAGACATAGTGCATAGCTCAGAAGGAAGAAGCACCATATTGGAGTTTAGATTTTTCTGGACTGGTTTGAGGGTGCCATTTCACATTAGCAGAGCTCCTGAGGTGCCAGAATAGCACAACCCCCCATTTTACAAACTACTCCTCTCAATGAATTCATCTAGGGGTGCAGTGATCATATTGACACCACAGGAAGGGGGTCACACAATTTTATGCCATTGGGCTGTGAAGAAAAAAATAATTACATTTTTACCACCAAAAGTTTGCTTTAGCCCTAGATTTTATATTTTTGCACTGGGAAATGGGTGAAAATGGCACCAAAATGTGTCCCACAATTTCTGCTGAACATAGCAAAACCCTTATATTGCTGTACTGTACTTCTTAGCCATACGATGAGTCTAGGGAGGGACGGAGCGCTATTTGCCTTTTGGAGTGCAGATTTTCTAGTTTTCTAGAATACTGTAGCATGCAGACTCCATATACAGAGCCCTTAAGTGTTAGAAAAGCTGAAACCCCCTTCAAATTACCCCATTTTGGAAATTATATCTCTTTTGAAATTTATCTTCAGGTGTAGTAATGATTATGACGGACCAGAGTGGGGACTTGTTTTTTGTGTGAATTGATTTGAAGCTTTTGTTAGAAACATTTTAGATAACATTTGAGATCACATTTATCCGTCGCTCTACGCTGAGCACTTACGGCGAGGTTTCCATCTAAATCTCAGAGTGACATGATTCACATGAAACTCTCGAGGGATCTATTTTATGCACTCCTAAAAAGACAGACACTGCTGGATCGTAGGTCAGATAGCATCTACAGTGCCTCCATCTGCCTCATTATAGGGAATCTTCCTCCGGGGGTTCCGTCTGAATCAAGTATTTCAGAGATTTAAACAGAACCCTGGTGCAAGCGCTCAATGCAGAGCGCAGGATAAATGTGAGCCGAATCTTACTGCGATCTTTGGGAGGCAGAATGAACAAGTCAATAGTAGGTGTAGAATTGGTTTTATTAATTTTTTTCACCATTCCTCATGTGGTATAAGTGATTAGAGGACTTTATTCTTCAGGTCAGTGAGATTTATATATTTTTTTATGTTTGACTGCTGTCACACACTGAAAGATGCTTTTTTTTTGCTAAAACAAGTTTTTGCATCGCCATATCTTGAGAGCGTTAATTTTTTCATATTTCTGCTGACAGTCATGTGACAGCTTATTTTTTGCGAGTCGAGTTGATGTTTTTGTTACTATTTTCAGTAACATGACAATTTTTGATCGCTTTGTATTCCAATTTTTGGGAAGCAGAATGAACAAACACCAGCAATTCAGGAATTGTTTGATTTATTTTTTTACCGTTCCATGTGTGGTAAAATTGATAAGGCAGCTTTATTCTTCGTGTTAGTACGATTACAGAGATTGCATAGTTATATAGTTTTTTCTGTTTTGGCGCTTTCATGCAATGAAAACTATTTTATAGAAAAATAATTATTTTTGCATCATTTTATTCTGACAGCTGTAACTTTTATACTTTTCCTCTGATTGAGCTGTATGGTGGCTTGTTTTTTTGCCAGACATAATAACGTTTTCAGTGAAACCATTTATATTTACATTTGTCTTTTTGATCGGATTTTATTCCACATTTGTTTGGCGGTATGATGAAAAAGCATAATTTTTTGCCTCGATTTTCTTATGGTATTCACTGAGGGAGTGGGACAGTTTTATAGGTCAAATAGTTCCGGACTCTATGATACCAAATATGTGTACTTTTATTACTTATTTTTCTCATAAAAATATTTATTTAAAGGTACAATATGTTTTGATTTTACTTTTATTATTTTGTGATTTTTTTTTATATATTAGTAAAAATAGTTAACCTTTTTATTACTTTTTTTACTAATGTCCCTCCTTGGGATTTTCACTTTCTGGAGTCTGATCACAGTTCTAATGCATTGCAATGCACCAGCATTGCAATGCATTAGAAATGTCAGCCCTGCAGGCACAAGTTAGTTAGATCATGCACTGTGTCACAGTCACAGCTTGCTGGGGAGCATAGCTTGTAGCCGGGATGGATGACGGGGCACGGACACACCGTCGCCTACCTCCAACAGGTAACTGCCTGAAGGCACTGTCTGACGGGCCTGATCTGCACGGGTGCTCTGTCCCGTCCGTCAGACCTGCACACGTCTCTCCACACAGCTCCCTCGCCACTCGTCTGCCTGTCTTCCCGCGCGCAGCGCCGCTTAAACTGGCTCCAACCCCTTCAGTCTCTACAAAACCGTGGTCCTCTCCTAAAGAGCTTTGCCCCTGCAATATGGTTGACAGCTCCAATGGTTCCAGACCCGAACCAGAAAAGGCACCCCCGTGTTTATTCATCTTCTTACATATAGATATGTCCAAGGTCATGAAGGGGTTGACTGCACCTTCCCACCTGCTTGTCTATCATTTATCTCACCCATTTTTGGCTCTATAAAACCTGAGCTGTCAATCAAAGAAGAGACCAATATATGTGCTAAGTACCTTCTTTTTACTGTAATTTTTCAGTAGCAATATTGCATCCCAATTACCCTTGTTTCCCCAGCATCACTGTTACGAATCCTGGAGTGGACCCACAGGCAGCGTCGGACTGGAGTACCTTGGGCCCACCAGAGAAAAATCATTCTTGGGGTCCACCATCATACTTCCCAACCTTTGAAGAAGGGAAAGAGGGACAAAGGCTGCTGCACGCTATGCCTGCCGCAGCAAATTTTAGGCCACGCCACGTTGCACCACAGACTGTCCAGGAGTTGGTGGATGCTTTAGTCCAGGTGTGGGAGGAGATCCGTCAGGAGACCATCCGCTGCACTCATCAGGAGCATGCCCAGACGTTGTAGGGAGGTCATACAGCATACGTCCCAACTTTTGAAGACAGGAAAGAGGGACAAATGCTGTGGCGCGCATAGCGCGCGGTGGCAAATTTTAGGCCATGCCCCGACCACACCCATTTCACAACTAATCACACCCATGTCCACGCCCCAACCGCACCCATTTAGCACTGCTGATCACACTGACTGGTACTGAGGGCACAGTGGCTGGCATTATGGGCATCAGTGGCTGGTACTGAGGAAAAGAAAGAAAGAGCAGCGAGAGAGAAAGAAAGGAGAGAGAGAGAGAAAGAGCAAACAGAGAAAGAGAGAGAGAGGAAAGAAAGAGAGAGAGAAAGAAAGAACAGAGGGAGAAAAAAAGAACAGAGAGCGAGAAAGAAAGAACAGAGAAAGAAAGAACAGAGAGAGAAAGGAAGAACAGAGAGCGAGAGAGACTAGAGAGAGAGAAAGAAAGACTAGACAGAGAGCAAAAGAAAGAATAGAGAGAGAAATAGAGAGAGAAAGAAAGAAAGAATAGAGAAAGAAAGAATAGAAAGAAAACAGAGAGAGAGAAAGAAAGGGGAAAGAAAGAAAGAACAGAGAGAGAAAGAGGGGAAAGAACAGAGAGAGAAAGAAAGAACACAGAGCGAGAAAGAAAGAACAGAGAGAGAGAGAAAGAAAGTATAGAGAGAGAAACAATAGAGAGAAAGAATGGAGAAAGAAAGAAAGAATAAGAAAGAAAGAAAGAATAGAGAGAAAGAAAGCAGAGAAAGAACAGAGAGAGAAAGAATAGAGAGAGAAATAGAGAAAGAAAGAAAGAATAGAGAGAGAGAATAGAGAGAAAGAAAGAATAGAGAGATAAAGAATAGAGAGATAAAGAATAGAGAGAAAGAATAGAGAGAAAGAATAGAGAAAGAAAGAAAGAATAGAGAGAGAGAAAGAACAGAGAGAGAGAAAGAACAGAGAGAGAGAAAGAATAGAGAGAAATAAAGAAAGAATAGAGAGAGAAAAAAAGAATAGAGAGAGAAAGAAACAATAGAGAGAGAATGAAACAATAGAGAGAAAGAATAGAGAAAGAAAGAATAGAGAGAGAAAGAAAGAATAGAGAGAGAAAGAAAGAACAGAGGGAGAAAAAAAGAACAGAGGGAGAAAGAAAGAGGGGAAAGAGGGGAAAGAACAAAGAGAGAAAGAAAGAACAGAGGGAGAGAGAAAGAAAGAGGGGAAAGAACAGAGAGAAAGAAAGAACAGAGAAGGAGAGAGAAAGAAAGAACAGAGGAGAGAGAAAGAAAGAAAGAACAGAGAGAAAGGAAGGACAGAAAGAAAGAACACAGAGAAAGAAAAAAAAGAAAAAAAAGAACAGAGAGAAAGAAAGAAAGAAAAAAAGGGGAACGAAAAAACAGAGAATGAGAAAGAAATGACAGGGAGAGAAAGAAAGAACAGAGAAAGAAAGAAACAGAGAGAGCAAGAAAAAGATTAGAGAGGGAAAGAAAGAACAGAGAGAAAGAAACAGAAAAAGAAAGAAAGATTCTATAAAGATACTACAGCAGCCCGGCTTCCATTGTAGTACCCACCTGAGCCTCCCGATGCAGGACATATCATGATCCGCTCACATGGCCGACATCCCCGATTCCAAGGCGATCCCGCTGTCGGGAAGAGGACACGGTGATGGATCTGAAGCATTCCCTGAAGTACCTCCATGGTTCCATCACAATCTCCTCCCGAAATTACCTCATTTCCGGTCAGCTTCCAAAACGTCACTTCCGGTAGAACATCACTTGCGAATGTTAAAGTGCTTCTCGGGGCTCCACTGTGTACTCCTGTGTGCATGGGAAAAGTAAGCTCCCGGCCGGGACAGTGGGGCAGACTCTCAAAATCGGGACTGTCACGCTGGATTCGGGACGGTTGGGAGGTATGAATGCTCCCCACCACACACCTTGTACACGCACAGCTCCGCACAGCTCATACACACATGGTTCCGCTCCGTACACCTTGCACACACACGGCTCCACTCAGTACACACATGGCTACACTCCATAAACCTCGTACACAGATGGCTTTGCTCTGCTCTGTACACAAACGGCTCAGCTCCGTACACTTCGTACACACAGGTCTCCATTTCGTACACCCCGTACACACGCGCTCTGCTCTGTACACACACGGCTCCGTAAACTTCATACACACAGGGCACCGTTCTGTACACTTTGTACACACACGGCTCTGCTCTGCACACCCCATACACATGTGGCTTCACTCCGTACACTTTGTACACACACGACTCCGTTCCGCACACCCCATACACATGCGGCTCCGCTCCGTACACTTTGTACACACACGGCTCCGCTCCACACACCCCATACACGTGCGGCTCCGCTCACGGACACGGGACCTCCATATACAGTGATGGACACATGGCCCCCATACACAGTGACGAACGACACTGCCCCATACACAGTGATGTAACCATGATGACACACTTGCCTGTTATGATTTGGTAGCTGAGGAGAGCAGGCAAAAAAGGCAATACACCAGAGAGGTTGGAATCTATTGGATTGCAGTACCCTGACTAACCACCACAACTAAAGGCAGCCGTGGAGCGTACCTACGTTGGTCCTAGACGCCTCGTCACAGCCTGAGAAGCTAACTTCACCTAAAGATAGAAAGAGGAAAACTATCTGCCCCGGAGCAGATCCCCAAAGAACATAGGAAGCCCCCAAACATGTAATGGCGGTTAGACAAGAGGAAATACAGACACAGACAGAAAATAGTATGAGCAAACGTTGGGGCCCAATCTTCCTAGAAAGAAAAGGATGGGAAGGTCACTTACTGCAATCCAAAAAACCCTTAAAAAATACCAACACACTAATTGCAAAAACACCTGAGATCACACGACCTCTACCACCTAAATTAGTTCTCTGGTGTAACAAAACTATGCCGCAGCCACAGAAAAAACTGGAAAAGGCAAATGAACAAACAACTGGCTGAACTAAACTGCGAAACAGCAAGCTTCAAAGTGAACCAGGAACAAAAGTTGAGACCAGAACAATTGATCATCGGCAACCCTGATGGGAGGGAACCTCCCTTATATAAGACCAGTCAGTAACACCTGATCGCCAATCTTCACAATCTTCATTGAATAGTTCAGTACTGTTTGTAACCACCAGAGGGAGCTTCTGCTCAGAATTCATTTCTAGCACATTCACAACAGTACCCCCCCCTTGAGGAGGGGTCACCGAACCCTCATTTGGGCAACCAGGTCGGTCTGGATGAGCTCTGTGATACGCACGGATGAGTCTTCTAGCATGGATGTCCGAAGCAAACACCCAAGAATTGTCCTCCTGACCATAACCTCTCCACTTAACCAAATACTGGAGTTTCCGTCTAGAAAAACGAGAATCCAATATTTTCTCAACCACATACTCCAGATTGCCCTCAACCAAAACAGGGTCAGGAGGCACAGCCATAGGAACCACTGGCTCGAAAAACCTCTTCAATAAGGACTTGTGGAACACGTTATGGATCTTAAATGTCCCTGGAAGAAGTAAGCGAAAGGAAACAGGATTAAGAATCTCCATGATCTTATAAGGTCCAATGAACCTAGGCTTAAACTTAGGAGATGCAACTCTCATAGGATATTTCTTGAGGACAACCAGACCAAGTCCCCCACTTCAAACCGAGGACCATCAGTCCTATGCCGGTTGGCAAACCGCTGGGCCCTCTCCTGAGAGAGGGACAACCTCTCCACTACCTGGTCCCAAATCTGCTGCATACGCTCCACAGCAGAGTCAACACCTGGACAGACAGAAGCCTCCGTCTGTCCTGAAGAAAATCGAGGGTGAAACCCAAAATTGCAGAAAAATGGAGACATCAAGGTTGCAGAGCTAGCCCTATTATTAAGGGCAAACTCAGCCAAAGGCAGAAAAGAGACCCAGTCATCCTGATCAGCAGACACAAAGCATCTCAGATAAGTCTCCAATGTCTGGTTTGTTCTCTCAGTTTGTCCATTGGTCTGAGGATGAAAAGCTGAGGAGAAAGACAATTGAACACCAAGTTTAGAACAAAAAGTCCTCCAAAATCTGGAAACAAACTGGACTCCTCTGTCAGACACAATGTTCTCAGGAATACCGTGTAACCGAACCACGTGCTGAAGGAACAAAGGCACCAATTCGGAGGAGGAAGGCAACTTAGGTAATGGCACAAGATGTATCATTTTGGAAAACCTATCACAAATCACCCAGATAACGGTCATTCTCTGAGAAACAGGGAGGTCGGAAATGAAATCCATAGAGATATGGGTACATGGTCTCTTGGGCACAGGCAATGACATCAACAAACCACTAGGGCGAGAGCAAGGCTTGGAGCGAGAGCAAATCCCGCAGGACTGCACAAATTCCCTGACGTCACGAGACAAAGTAGGCCACCAAAAGGACCGACTAACCAAGTCTCTGGTACCAAAAATTCCGGGATGACCGGCCAATGCAGAACAATGAATCTCAGATATCACACTCTTTTTCCACCGGTCTGGGACAAACAATTTCCCAATAGGGCAGAGTTCTGGTTTATCCTCCTGACACATTTCCAGAGCCAGTCTCAAATTGGGCGAGATGGCGGAAAGAACTACACCCTCTTTCAAAATAACAGTAGGATCAGATAACTCGGGAGAGTCAGCAAGGAAACTCCTCGAGAGGGCATCTGCTTTAATATTCTTAGTGCCAGGAAGAAAGGAAACCACAAAATTAAAACGTGTGAAAAACAAGGCCCACCTGGCCTGTCGAGGATTAAGTCGCTTGGCTGATTCCAGATAAACCAGATTCTTATGGTCCGTGAGGACCACCACCTGATGTTTGGCTCCCTCCAGCCAATGTCTCCACTCTTCAAAGGCCCACTTCATGGCCAATAACTCCCGATTACCCACGTCATAATTACGTTCAGTTGGAGAAAATTTTCGAGAGAAAAAGGCACAAGGGTTACTTTTAGATGTCTCTGGATCTCTTTGGGACAAAATGGCACCTGCCCCAATTTCAGAGGCATCAACCTCCACCTGAAATGGCAGAGAAACATCAGGCTGCCGTAGAACCGGAGCAGAAGTGAATCTCTGCTTAAGTTCCTGAAACGCAGAAACTGTCTCAGGAGGCCAATTCACCACATCAGAACCCTTCTTGGTCAAATCAGTCAATGGTTTAACAATAACAGAGAAATTACCAATAAATTTACGATAAAAATTGGCAAAACCCAAGAATCTCTGAAGAGCCTTTAATGAAGTAGGTTGGACCCAATCACAGATGGCCTGAACCTTGACCGGGTCCATTTCAATAACAGATGGGGACAAAATGAATCCCAGAAATGAGATCCTCTGTACGCCAAAAAGACACTTTGATCCCTTCACATACAGAGCATTCTCTCTCAAAATCTGGAACACAGTCCGAACATGTTTCACATGAGAGTCCCAATCATTGGAAAAAATCAAGATATCATCCAAATAAACAATCAGAAATTTATCCACAAAATCCCTGAAAATGTCATTCATGAAGGACTGGAAGACGGAAGGAGCATTAGTGAGCCCAAAGGGCATCACTAGGTACTCAAAATGCCCCTCTGGGGTATTAAACGCCGTCTTCCATTCATCCCCGTGCTTAATGTGAATAAGGTTTTATGCCCCCCTGAGGTCAAGCTTGGTAAACCAAGTAGCACTTTTCACCCTGGAAAACAGGTCAGAAATCAAGGGTAACGGATATTGATATTTCACAGTGATATTGTTCAAGAGACGATAATCAATACACGGCCTTAATGAACCATCCTTTTTGGCCACAAAGAAAAAAACCGGCACCCAAGGGTGAAGAGGATGGTCTGATATGACCCTTCTCCAATGACTCCTTGATATAAGACCGCATAGCGTCATGTTCAGGTACAGACAAGTTAAAAAGGCGACCTTTAGGGAATTTACTACCAGGCACCAATTCAATAGCGCAGTCATAGCTCCTATGGGGGGGCAAGGATGCAGATTTACTTTCGCTAAACACATCAGAAAAATCAGTCAAAAAGTCAGGAACATCCAGAGCCTGGGGGGAGGCAGAAAAAACAGGAGTGTTGACATCAACACATTGGCAGCCCCAACTGGTTACAGACACAGATTTCCAATCCAAAACAGGATTATGAGACTGTAACCAAGGGAAACCCAGTACAATAATGTCATGCAGATTATACAGCACCAAAAATTTGCAACTCTCCTGATGATCAGGTTCAACCCTCATTATCACCTGAGTAGAGAACTGGGGTTTATTCTCAGCTAAAGGGGTAGAATCGATCCCCAGTAGGGGAATAGACTTCCGTAAGGGTATCAAGAGAAACCCACAACGTTTAGCAAAATCAAAATCCATCAGGTTAATAGCTGCTCCCGAATCAACAAAAGCCTGAGCAGAAAATGTGGACAGGGAGCAAATCAGGGTAACAGTCAACAAAAATTTAGTCTGAACACTACCCAAGACAACTGAACGTGCAAAACGTCTTCCCCGCTTAGGGCAGACTGAAATAGCATGAGAGGCATCACCACAGTAGAAACATAACCCATTGCGTTTTCGAAACTCATGACGCTGTGCCCCAGAAGCCACTCTATCACACTGCATGGGTTCAGAGGCTGGTTCACAAGGCAACACTATTCCACGCATACCTCTACGCTCACGCAAACGTCTGTCAATTTGAATCGCTAATGACATAGAATCACTGAGACCAGAGGGGACAGGGAATCCCACCATAACATCCTTTACATTCTCTGACAGACCCTTCCGAAAAAGGGCTGCCAAAACATCGTCATTCCATTTGGTCAGGACTGCCCACCTTCGGAATCTCTGACAGTATAACTCAGCATCCTCAAGCCCCTGATTTAATGCCAACAAGGCTTTTTCAGCTTGATCAGTGACATTAGGCTCATCGTACAATAACCCCAGAGCCTGAAAAAATGCATCAACATTACTCAAAACAGGGTCCCCAGGTGTCAGGGAAAAAGCCAATCCTGAGGATCGCCGTGCAGGAGAGAGATGACAATTTGAACCTGCTGTGCTGCGTTCCCTGAGGACTTAGATTTTAAGGCAAAAAACAACTTAGTTACAGTTAGGTCCATAAATATTTGGACAGAGACAACATTTATCTAATTTTGGTTCTAGACATTACCACAATGAATTTGAAACAAAACAAATCAGATGCAGTTGAAGTTCAGACTTTCAGCTTTCATTTGAGGGTATCCACATTAAAATTGGATGAGGGTTTAGGAGTTTCAGCTCCTTAACATGTGCCACCCTGTTTTTAAAGGGACCAAAAGTAATTGGACAGATTAAATAATTGTAAATAAAATGTTCATTTCTAGTACTTGGTTGAAAACCCTTTGTTAGCAATGACTGCCTGAAGTCTTGAACTCATGGACATCACCAGAGACTGTGTTTCCTTCTTTTTGATGCTCTGCCAGGCCTTCACTGCAGTGGTTTTCAGTTGTTGTTTGTTTGTGGGCCTTTCTGTCTGAAGTTTAGTCTTTAACAAGTGAAATGCATGTTCAATTGGGTTGAGATCAGGTGACTGACTTGGCCATTCAAGAATATTCCACTTCTTTGCTTTAATAAACTCCTGGGTTGCTTTGGCTTTATGTTTTGGGTCATTGTTAGTGTTGAGCGATACTGCTCGATATCGAAAAATATCGGATCGGAATGGTATAACCGATATCACTAAATATCGCCGATATCCGATTCCGATAGCGGAAGTCCCATGTAAGTCTATGGGAACAAAATATCGCAACAAAAAAAACCCTTTCTTTCGTTGTAAACACAAAATATACACACATAGAATATATATATTATATATATACTGTCATTGTGACATATATATATAAACATATATTTATAGTTTATACACTTCTACATAGTAAAATAGACTCTGTGCTTGAGAATTGCTAAAATCATCAGAGAATGTATTTGCCAATTTTTTCCGCCATATCTGCGTCACGACGAGGCACTGGTGAAGAAGAAGGGCGTGCTCTTCGTGGGTGTACACTCACTCAATGGCGTGAAAACGATGGCCGACCAGTGTAAATGTTACTGCAATGTAAGATCGTGCCCCACAGCTCTGGAGTTCCGCCTCCTCATCCTCCTCAGTGTGCGGAAACTAACACGAAGGTACCGCCTCCCTACAAAAGAGGGGCCCTCTCCAGATGCTAATGACACATGTGACTTGGCAGAGATGGCTAATGGACAAGAGCAGAAGTGTGAAGGGATGGAGCAGTCAGAGCTCTCCCCCCACGGAAGCGACCCGATCGCCACGGAATCACCGTTGGGCACCCGGCCTGTAAACCCTCCTACGCTGCAAGAAGCGGAGGATACCCTAAGAGGCCTGGCCCGGCACCGGGAGGAGGTCGCCAGGATGGAAGCGAGCTGGCGTGCCCTAAAAATAAACTTGGAGCGGCGCCAATCCCTCTTACCTGAAGTGTCTGTACCGGAAGGTGAGGCACCCGTTCTAGTAGAGGAGCCCTTGCAATGTGATCCGGTTGACGTTGTCGCAGTGGAGGCACCCGTTCCTGCAAAAACCGCAGCACCGTCAGCACCCCAGATCCCGCTGTCTGCCCCCGTCGCTGAGACAGAAGAAGCGACACCCGTCCTCATGGAGGAGGCCGCGCAGGCACCAGACGTCTACCTGTCTGTACCGGAGCCCCGACTGTCATCTGATTTAGAGCCGTCTGCTTCCTCCGCAGGGGAGCGCCGCCAGGACTGGGGGGCGCCAGGAGAGCTGCCGCAAACCGGACTTCGCAAGCTGCAGTGGAGTGGTGGAGACATGGAGCTGCTGGTGGAGGAGAATTTCAACCGGCGTCAGGAGGAAGAGTGGAGACGTTGGGATCGGGAAGCAGAGCGACAAAGGGAGCAGCGAGAAACCCAAAAACTTCGCCAACGTCAGGTGGAGAAGGACCGGGCAGATAAGGACCGGATGAGAAAGGATAAAGGAACCCTGAGGGAGCCGCGGCGTAAGGGTGCAGTACGGAGCTTTAAATTGAAAGGTGGTTGGGGCTTCATCCAGGAGCCTGGACTTTATTTAGAAGTTTTTGTGACCCGGCGGGACGTGGAGACTCACCTCCCAGAAGGACACCCGGGAAGGGACCTGTTGCCAGGAGACTTGGTGACTTACACCCGACACTGGGGTTACAATGGGTGGTACGCCCTAAATGTTACCAGGTGCGACCCCTACTCCCCAGAGTGTCAGGAACCTGTGAGACCCTCGGAGCCTTCAGCCTCCCACATCCAGGCCTCTGCAAAAGTGCCCACCCCACGCCGTAAATCTCCACATCCTCCCTCAGTGGTCTCCTCAGCAGCCCCAGCTATGGACATGATAACTATAGCTGGCCCGTACCCGGCGCCTGTTAGGCCCCCTGGGGTTCGTTCAGTCCGGGACATAGGGTTCCAGACCCGGAGGGAGATGAAAGAGGTGGCCACACAGACCCAGATAGCCACACGACGTCATCAGGTCCTGGTGGTCCTTGGTGCCTCGGATGTTTGGCAAGCATCAGAAGAGTACCAGGTGGTACCTGGAACACCCCGGCCAAAGAAGTATAAATAACCCGGACAGGGTCCCTGTATGTAAATAGTTAAATTGTTGATAAATAGTTAAATTGTTGATGTACCCGGACGGGTGAATGTTCATAAAAAAGTTTTTTAATTTAATAAAAAAAAAAAAAACACATTTTTCATTACTTTTATTACAGTCTCATCGTGCGACGCCATCGATCTCCTGTAAAAAAATGAAAAAAAAAAAAAAAAGTATACCACCTGACCGACGCAGTCCATAGTAACGAGTGTCCCACGACGATCCAGCTCTGCTACATCAGAATGACAGGCAGAGCCTGTCATCCCGGCGCAGCACAGCTGATTACCTGCTTCCCCGGCGGTGACGTCATCGGACTGGTTTACGGCCGGGATTACCCTGCAGTCACTGCAGTTATCGCGAAAAACTGCATGTGACCGCCAGGGAGAAGATAATGGCGGCCTCAAGCAGTCCAGGACGTGACCGCCGGAGATCTTCTGCCAGGTAAGTGCCGCTGACTCCTGACAGACCCGACCGACGGACACTCACAGTGACAGTGACAAATCCGATTCCGGTATTCGATATGACGAAAATATCGGTATTCGGAATCGAAAGGCCGATACAGCTAATATCGGCCGATATCCGATATTTGCAGTATCGTATCGCTCAGCACTAGTCATTGTCCATCTGTAATATGAAACGATGACCAATCAGTTTGGCTGCATTTGGCTGGATCTGAGCACACAGTATGGCTCTGAATACCTCAGAATTCATTTGGCTGTTTCTGTCCTGTGTCACATCATCAATAAACACTAGTGACCCAGTGCCACTGGCAGCCATGCATGCCCAAGCCATCACACTGCTTCCGCCATGTTTTACAGATGATGTGGTATGCTTTGGATCATGAGCTGTACCACGCCTTTGCCATACTTTTCTCTTTCCATCATTCTAGTAGAGGTTGATCTTGGTTTCATCTGTCCAAAGAATGTTCTTCCAGAACTGTGCTGGCTTTTTTAGATGTTTTTTTAGCAAAGTCCAGCCTAGCCTTTTTATTCTTGATTCTTATGAGTGGCTTGCACCGTGCAGTGAACCCTCTGTATTTAATTTCATGCAGTCTTCTCTTTATGGTAGATTTGGATATTGATACGCCTACCTCCTGGAGAGTGTTGTTCACTTGGTTGGCTGTTGTGAAGGGGTTTCTCTTCACCATGGAGAGTATTCTGCGATCATCCACCACTGTTGTCTTCCGTGGGCGCCCAGGTCTTTTTGCATTGATGAGTTCACCAGTGCTTTCTTTCTTTCTCAGAATGTACCAAACTGTAGATTTTGCCACTCCTAAAGTTGTAGCAATTTCTCGGATGGGTTTTTTCTGTTTTTTGCAGCTTAAGGATAGCTTGTTTCACCTGCATGGAGAGCTCCTTTGACCGCATGTTTCCTTCACAGCTAAACCTTCCAAATGCAAACACCACACCTCAAATCAACACCAGCCCTTTTATCTGCTTAATTGAGAATGATATAATGAAGGGATTGCCCACACCTGTCCATGAAATAGCCTTGGAGTCAATTGTCCAATTACTTTTGGTCCCTTTAAAAACAGGGTGGCACATGTTAAGGAGCTGAAACTCCTAAACCCTTCATCCAATTTTAATGTGGATACCCTCAAATGAAAGCTGAAAGTCTGAACTTCAACTGCATCGATTTGTTTTGTTTCAAATTCATTGTGGTAATGTCTAGAACCAAAATTAGATAAATGTTGTCTCTGTCCAAATATTTATGGACCTAACTGTATTTTTGAAATTCAGAATTTAGCTCGATCCCCTAAAAACAAATCTGGCATGGGAATCCTAGGTTCCACAACAGGCAACCCTGCAAGATAGGTAGCAATACTCCGAACTTCAGTGGCAAGCTGATCCACACGGCCAGACAACTGTGCAAACTCCATTGAGAGAAAAAAAAAATCCTCCTCAGCACCCAGAGATACAGAGGGAAAAAAAAAAATAAAATCTCTGACAACTCTGACAATCTTTTCTTTCACACTATTTTTCCCTTCTGTGAGTACCATATAATTATCAGTTTTAAGCCGGTAATACTGTTATGATTTGGTAGCTGAGGAGAGCAGGCAAAAAAGGCAATACACCAAGAGGTTGGAATCTATTGGATTGCAGTACCCTGACTAACCACCACAACTAAAGGCAGCCGTGGAGCGTACCTACGTTGGTCCTAGACGCCTCGTCACAGCCTGAGAAGCTAACTTCACCTAAAGATAGAAAGAGGAAAACTATCTGCCCTGGAGCAGATCCCCAAAGAACATAGGAAGCCCCAAACATGTAATGGCGGTTAGACAAGAGGAAATACAGACACAGACAGAAAATAGTATGAGCAAACGTTGGGGCCCAATCTTCCTAGAAAGATAAGGATAGCAAGGTCACTTACTGCAATCCAAAAAACCCTAAAAAAATACCAACACACTAATTGCAAAAACACCTGAGATCACACGACCTCTACCACCTAAATTAGTTCTCTGGTGTAACAAAACTAAGCCGCAGCCACAGAAAAAACTGGAAAAGGCAAATGAACAAACAACTGGCTGAACTAAACTGAGAGAGCACAAGCCCCTGGAGGTGACCTGGCAGACCCCCACAGAAGTGCAGGACAAAATGCAAAAAGCAAGCACAAAAAACTAAAGAAGAAAATATCTTATCTGTTAGCAGAAGATGCAGGCACGAAACAGCAAGCTTCAAAGTGAACCAGGAACAAAAGTTGAGACCAGAACAATTGATCACCGGCAACCCTGATGGGAGGGAACCTCCCTTATATAAGACCAGTCAGTAACACCTGATCGCCAATCTTCACAATCTTCATTGAATAGTTCAGTACTGTTTGTAACCACCAGAGGGAGCTTCTGCTCAGAATTCATTTCTAGCACATTCACAACACTTGCCCCCATACAGTGATGGAGAACACGGGGCCCCCCATACACCGTGACGAACAGACACTGACCCCCATACTCAGTGATGGACGGACACGGGGCCCCCGTACACAGTGACGAACAAACACTGGCCCCCATACACAGTGATGGATGGACACAGGGCCCCCATACACAGTGATGAACAGACACTGGCCCCCATACACAGTGATGGACGGACATGAGGCCCCCATACACAGTGACGAACAGACACTGGCCCCCATACACAGTGATGGACGGACACGCATACACAGTAATGAACAGACACTGGCCCCCATACAGTGATGGAGGACACGGGGCCCCCCATACACTGTGATGAACAGACACTGGCCCCCATACTCAGTGATGGATGGACACGGGGAGCCCTGTACACAGTGATGAACAAACACTGGCCCCCATGCACAGTGATGGATGGACACGGGGCCCCCATACACAATGATGAACAGACACTGGCCCCCATACACAGTGATGGATGGACACTAGGCCCCCATACACAGTGACAAACAGACACTGGCCCCCATACACAGTGATGGACGGACACGCATACACAGTGATGAACAGACACTGGCCCCAATACAGTGATGGAGGACACGGGGCCCCTCATACACCGTGACGAACAGACACTGGCCTCCATACTCAGTGATGGACGGACACGGGGCCCCCGTACACAGTGATGAGCAAACACTGGCCCCTATACACAGTGATGGATGGACACGGGGCCCCCATACACAGTGATGAACAGACACTGGCCCCCATACACAGCGATGGACGGACACTAGGCCCCCATACACAGTGACAAACAGACACTGGCCCCCATACACAGTGATGGACGGACACGGGGCCCTCATACACAGTGACGGACGGACACGGGGCCCCATACACAGTGACGGACAGACACGGGACCCCCATACACAGTGACGGACAGACACGGGACCCACATACACAGTGACGGACGGACACGGGACCCCCATGCACAGTGACGGACGGACACGAGGCCCTCATACACAGTGACGGACAGACACGGGACCCCCATACACAGTGACGGACGGACACGGGGCCCCCATACACAGCGATGGATGGATATGGGGCCCCCATAGACAGTGACGGATGGACATGGGACCCCCATACACACGGATGGACGGACCCGGGACCCCATACACAGTGATGGATGGACACGGGGCCCCCATACACAGTGATGAACAGACACTGGCCCCCATATACAGTGATGGACAGACACACACACTCCACAATGAGCTGCCATCACAGAGCACCAGAAATTCATCACTTATTCACTTAGTTAACAGTGTTTACCAGAAGCTGCCTGCAAAAATCTCCACAGCACAGAGCACTGCCCTACGACCCATCAGCCATTGCTAGCCAATTGCAATTTAGTAAAAAGCACCAATAGCAGAAGAGGTCTTAACAGATTGTGCCTTTCTTTTGTGAAAAACTGGCTGTAATTGGTCAGACTCAGTGCCAGGCAATGGTGGTGGGTCGGTGAGTCAGTAGTGCAGTGTGCTGCTGATATAGATAACTGCTGCTGGTGCTGGCAGGTGCTGTGACGCGAGTTATCATGTGCTGTGTCTGTGTCTGTGCTATGGAATGAGCGATAGTGTCAGTGTGATACTGTAGGAGATGGCTGCAACTTCTCTTACACTCTGATGCTATTGGTGCACACACTTCACAAAGCAGACGCAGATGGGTTAAGAAGGAGGCAGGCAGGGGCTGGGGGCGGGGCCCACCGGAGGTTTGTCCGGTGTCCTGGTGCCTCAGTCCAACACTGCCCACAGGATTGTGGAGCCGACCGACCCCTGACGAGCTGGACAGGTGGAACCGACCCCTGTACAGCGACCATTAGAGGCAGACCTGGGGGAAGGTATGCCGTGATAGCTGGTGCCAGGGGAAAGACTCAAAAGAAAATGGAAAGAACCAGGGTACTCACCAAGGACTGGGCGGAGCAGAGCATCTGTGGAGAGGAATGGGATCCAGCACAAGACAGAGTTTGCACAGCGGGTACGTGGTCCAGGACTGGACCGGCTCCACCCAGAGAGGCCCGAGATCCTGGGAAGGCAGAGCGCACACAGGAAGGCATACATGGACAGGGACAGAACAGAGTATGCACAGGGAAACACACAATAACAGGTACAGAGGAGAGTACGCATAAGAAAGTGTACAAATACTAGTACAGAGCAGAGTATGCACAGAAGGACACACAAGAACAAGGGACAGAGTAACTATGGGGGTTCCGGGAGGGAAAGTACCTCGAGGGGTACGAGGACCTGATGTGCAAGTACCTAAGAGGACCTGGAGAGGGCACTGAAGTAAAGCACAATAATAATCAGGCACTTCCTCTAGCAGGAAGCGGTCTGATATACCTGGAGACAGCTGCCCAGGCAGGGCAGTGCTTCTGAGTCAGTACAACCTGGCACCATAAAGAAGCTGGGAGAGCGTGCGACCTAAGCGGCCTAATGCGCATGCGTGGAGAGCGGGATCCCCAGCGCGGCTGAGGACCCGGAAGAGCAGGCAAGACGCGGCAAAGGACCCGGGAAGCAAGGTGATTATCGCCAGGTGTTGTAACAATCACAACTCTCCAACCACCCAACTGACTGTGAGGAACCACAGATGTGCGAGCCTTCAGAGCTGTTCACACATTCTAGTCCATGGGCATCAGAGGTCTACTCCAAAGATTCACAGACTCAAGAGGAGGAAAGCATCTGCTCCGATATCCAAAAATTTTTTCAGTTGGATCCAGGGTTGGATGCAGAATCCAAACCTTCATCACCAGATGTTAATCAACGGGGCTGGATGTGATCCTGATGAGACTCAGATACCTGATGATCATGCGGACTCTATTGTGTTGTCAGGGCAGGAAGAGGAGGAGAATGACTCTCAGGGCAAGGCGTAGGATAACAGAGAGGATGATGAGGTTGTTGATCCTACTTGGTGTGAACTCAGAGACACGCAGCTGAGTAGCTGAGCAGAGGAGGTGGAGGAGGAAGACGAGATTACGTTGCAGCTACCCGAACAGACATGGAGTGATGCAACCATGACAAGCACTGCATCCTCAGCCACATCTCTGGCTGCGGCCAGCAGCGGCAGCATGTCTGCAGTATGCATGGGCGGCATGGGTTGCATAGCTTGGGCCTTTTTTGAGAATGAAAAGGATGACCCAACTCATATTATCTAACTTTTTTGCAAAAAAAAAGATTCAGAGGCAAAAATTACAATAATTTAATAACTACATGCATGAAGAAGCACATGTGCAATAAACATGCGTTAGTCTGAGAATCTCATTGGGCTAAAATGCGGTCTAGCGGGCCTCGCCAAACCCCATCAACCTCATCTTCTGCTTCTTCCTCATTTGTCACCATGGCAAGTTTTCCCACACAGGTCTTGCTCCCCAGTTCCTTCACTTGTTTACCTGCTACAGTCACGGTGAGTAAGAGCCCATCAGCTGTTACAAAAATGGTCATGCCTGCTGTTTTTGACCGATCTCAGATACAAAGCACATCACTAGTTTCTCAATGCACCATAATATCTCACCTGCAACTCACTCATATTCCAGCAGTTTGTCATGTCCACTCTACTCCACCCTCTCTCAGCACAGCAGCCAACCCTTGGTCCTACAGTTGTGGCGCTAAAAAAGGTTTTTTTAAAGCACAGGTTACCAGTTGATATGCAATTTGCAGACACAGGGGAATTTTCCCACTCTGCCATTTTGGGATGGGGCAGTAGCTAGGGCCCTGGTGCAATATGTATTTTGAAAGCCGGGGTCAATGAGTACGAAAGGGTGCATACCCCTTTCAGAGGGGCCCAAAAAATGATGGACCTCTGAACCCTTTGCAATTTTTAAAAAATGGCTCAAAATGGGGTTAAACGCTCGTTTTTCCTGTCTTAATGCGAGCCCCCCTTTGAATAGCTGCCGGAAAAGGTGGTGGCCCCAAAAGGGAAAAAGAGGGGAAGCAGAGAAGAATCTGGAAGGGATAACAATATCTCAAATTTCCAGACTGTCATTGCAAAGGTGAGTGCCATGGGATGGTGGATTACAGAAATCGAGGGGGACTTATGATACCAGATAAACTGTTAGTGAAAGTGCAGGAGCCGAGGAACAAATTGAGGAGGACGAAGAGGAAGAGGTGATAGGCATTCAATAGTTAGGAGTTGACGAGGAAAATGATCCACTCTCTGCAGTCCATGGTTGATGGGAAGGGATGGAGGAAGCAAGCTTGATTGTTACCCCACCACCAATACACCATGGACATGGGCCTCATGGTAGCACTCAAAACATGAGCGCCTTCTTGCTGCACTATCTGCATCATGATGCACGTATTGTTATGTTCAGAAATAGTGCTAACTACTAGGTTGCCTTTCTGTTAGATCCACTGTACAAGAGTAAATTTTGTCAGATGCTTCCTCCCCAGGAAAAGGACGAATGCATGCTGGAGTATAAAAACACGCTTGTAAACAATCTTAACAGTGGTTTTCCCTAAGACAGCAGTAAGGCACGAAGTGTGCATCGCAGTTATAGACTTCAGGAAAAGTCTGGTCTTAAGGGTCCAGAGGCCCGTCGTAGAAAGAGGGGTACTATCACTAATTCTTAAGGGATTCGTAAGAGCTCTTGGTCTGCTAGAATTTAAATGTAGTTTTTTTCCTTTGGTCCTGCAAGAGTTAATGTCAGTCTCTTGCTGGCAGTTTCTTTTAGGCAGGTCAGCTGATGTTGGTTGGTAACCACTCCCACCTCCCTTTAAATAGTCATATGACCCTTCAGCTGATCGCCGGTTATAGAGTTTTCTTCCATGCCGACCTGCTATGTGTGTGGAGCTTACCTGTGACTGTGGTATTGCTGCTGTTGGAGTTGTGTTATCCTGATCCTGTGTCCGAGCATAACAGCATAACAGATGAGCTGGTGTTTGTTAAGTAGAGTGTTGAGGGAGACATGGGGGTCGGTGGGCACTCAGGTCCGCTAGCCGAAACCGCATGGACCAAGGATTGTCCCGCTGAACACCCGCTCTCCTTTTAATTGGTCATCATGCTACTCAGACAACACAGGGTGAGGGTAAAACTGTGTGGCAATGCTTTATTGAACCACAAAACAGGCAGATAACATGTAGAACAGTCCCAGCAAAATACCCCAAGATGGTGAACATTACAGAGTCTCACCCTTCTGCTGACTCGCTGGGATAATGGCAGCTGTTAACTTCAGAGCTCCCAGAGTCGACTACCCCACTTGTGGCATGCGCACAGAGAGAAGGTAATGACGAGCTTAGGAAGATGACCGTACATTCAGGTACAAGGTCAGTTGACCCAAGGGTACAAGCTGGCTTCTCCAAACAACTCCATCCTGGATTTTTCCAAACATATCGATGGTTCAGCAATGGTCAGTGGAGGGGATCTGTATTCTTCCAACCGGGGCTGAGGTCCCCTGGGTTGTTTCCTGTAGAATAATAGATCCATGTCCCTTGTGATGGAGGCATGATGTATTGGCAGCAGTCCTGTTGGGTCCCCTGGATGTTTGAATGTCTTGGCAGAATCTCTGGCTGTCTCTCTGTGTCTTTCAGACTATACAAAAGCATTGTTATGACTCCTGGAGTTGACCCTCTGGGCCGTGATACCAACCCACCCTGAGCGAGCTGACCTAATGGGACCACCCCCTATACAGGGAGCATCAGGGCAGACCCAGGGGGTTAAAGTACCATGACTGCTGGTACCAGGAGGCCGGTTCAAAGGAGACTAAGAAGCCTATGAGAAACTGGGGAGCACGCTGGGTATAGGAGAGCGCAGAGTGTGCACTGGGAGCACTCTGGATGCAGAAAAGCACAGAGCGCATGCTTGGTGAGCACGCACTGGGAAATGCTGAGATACAGGAGAGTGCAGAGTGTGCACTGTGAAGCACGCTGAAATACTGGAGAGTGCAGAGCACACACTGAGAAGCATGCTGAGACACAGGAGAGTGCAGGGTGTGCACTGGGAAGCACGCTGAGATACTGGAGAGTGCAGAGCATGCACTGGGAAGCACACTGAGATACAGGAGAGTGCAGAGCGTGCACTGTGAAGCACGCTGAGATACTGGAGAGTGCAGAGCGCACACTAGGAAGCACGCTTAGATACTGGAAAATGCAGAGCGTGCACTGGGAAGCATGCTGAGAAAAGGAGAGCAGTGTGCGCAATGGGATACACACTGGGACCTGAACCACAGAAGAGCACCCGCACTGAGACCAGAACTGGCCCAGCACTGATGCTAAAGTAATAATCAGGAGATTCCTCTAGCAGGAAGTAGCCTGAAATACCTGTTGCCGCCGCCCAGAAGGAGGCACTTCCGGGTCAGGCCACATAATGAACGGAGGAAGAGCGCGGCCGTGGCCTAAGCAGCCGGGTGCATGTGCCCGGGGGATGGGATCCCCGATGCGCCCGCCACGCCAGAAGCCGATGAGAAAAACCCAGTGGAGCCCAGTCAGTGGCACACCGAGGAGTGAGGTAAGTATCCTGGGGCTGGGGGTCGCACGGCGCTGTAACAGTACCTCCCACTTTACATCCCCTCCTCTTGAGGCTGAAAAGAAACCTCTCTAAGATACGAGGTGCAGTGATGTTCTCCCGCAGTTCCCACGACCTCTTCTCAGGACCAAACCCTTTCCAATCAATCAAAAAGAAGGTTTTCCCTCTCACCTTTTTCATGGCGCGTATATCCCTCACCTCAAAAATGTCCTCATGGCTAACAGGACTAGGAGAGCAACAGATAGAGGAATGATAGCGATTAAACACCATGGGTTTGAGAAGAGAGACATGGAAGGTGTTGGGAATACAGAGCGAGTCAGGCAACTTCAATTTATAGGCCACGTCATTGATTCGTCCCGAGATCTCGAAGGGACTGATGTATCGAGGACCCAACATGTAGGAAGGAATTTTAAACTGGATAAACTTGGAAGAAAGCCATACTTTGTCACTGGGAAGGTATGGAGGTGGGTCCAAATGTCCTTTGTCAGCATGTCTCTCCATCCTGTCACCTGCTTTGACAAGAGCTCCTTTGGTCTCCTTCCAAATTTTAGAGAACTCCTCGGACAAGGAGTCAGCTGCTGGTACGCCCGAGACTGGTGGAACCGGCAGGGGCATATTAGGATGTTGTATCAAGACAATGAAAAAAGGAGACTTGTTGGAGGAGTCACTAGAATGATTGTTTTAGGCAAATTCGGCACAAGGAAGAAGACAGACCCAATTGTCTGGATGAGAATTGGAAAAATGGCGAAGGTATGATGTCAAGATCTGGTTGGTAAATTCCACTTGACTGTTCTTCTGGGGGTGATAGGCCGAAGAAAAATCTAAAGTCACATTCATAAGCTTGCAGAGAGCTCTCCAAAACCGGGAAGTAAACTGAACTCCTCTGTCAGACACAATACGTTGCGGGAATCCATGAATAATAAAGATATGAGCATGCAATAAAAGTCTTGGCCAATTCGGAAGCAGAGGGCAAACCCTGCAGAGGGTTAAAGTGGGCCATCCTAGAGAAACGATCCACGACCACCAAGATTACCGTACAACCAGAGGATCAAGGGAGATCTGTGATGAAATCCATGACTATATGTTGCCATGGGGCTGAAGGTACCGGGAGAGGCTGCAGAGTATCAGAGGGAAGTTGCCTCAGAATCTAGTTCTTGGCACATGAGGGACATGAAGCTATAAAATCCTCAATGTCTTGGCGTAGAGAGGACCACCAATAGTGGTGACTTATGAGAGAGTGAGTCTTCTTTATCCCCACATGACTGGCAATCTTGGATGAATGGCCTCAAAGTAGCACCTTCTTTCTGTCATTCTCGGCGACAAACGTCCTCCCCAGGGGTAAATTAGCAAGACCTAGGGGAGTCACCATGATAATCCTGGAGGGATCGATGATGTGAGAAGGATCCTCCTCGGCATTAGCTGGCTGGAAAGACCTAGACAGGGCTATGGCCTTGACGTTCTTATGGCCTTTTCGGAAGTGAAGTTCAAAATCGAAGCAGGCAAAGAAAGGGACCATCTGGCCTGCCAGAGATTATGTCTTTAAGCCGACCGGATGTAGTACAGATTCTTGTGGTTGGAGAAAATCACGAAAGGATGTATCACCCCCTCAAGAAGGTAACGCCATTCCTCAAGAGCCAATTTGATGGCCAACAACTCTCTGTCTCCGATGGAATAATTGCGCTCAGCAGAAGAAAACGCCTAGGAGAAAAAAACGCAGGTGACTAAGTGACCGGAAGAGGATCTTTGGAGATGCACTGCTCCAGCTCCCGTGGAGGAGGCATCCACCTCAAGAATGAACGGCTTCTTAGTCTTTGGACGATGAAGCACAGGGTCGGCTGCAAAGGCTTGCTTAAGAGACGAAAAGGCATCTTTAGCCTCCGGAGACCAGATGTGGGAGCTTACGGACAAGAGCCGAGATAGGCTTAGATAGCAAAGAAAAATGAGGGCTGAACTGCCTGTAATAGTTTGCGAATCCAAGAAACTGTTGGATGGCCTTTACATCGAGAGGCAGTGGCCAGTTGAGGATGGCTGATACTTTCTTGGGATCCATTTTCAGGCCGAAGTCCAAGATATTGTATCACAAAAATGGTAATAAGGTTTGCTCAAAGACACACTTCTTAAATTTGGCATAGAGACGGTTCTCCCTTAAACGTAACAGCACTTGGCGAACGTCTCGCCGATGAGATCACAGATCTGGAGAGAAAACGAGAATATCCTCCAGATATACAACGCAGGAATACAGGAGGGCTCAAAAAATGTCGTTAACAAACTCCTGAAATACAGAGGGTGCATTGCAGAGGCCAAAGGGCATGACCAGGTACTAGCAATGTATTAAACGCAGTCTTCCACTTGTCCCCAGATCGGATATGGATCAGGTTGTAGGCACCACGAATGTCTAGTTTGGTGAAGATTCGTGCTCCCCTCAAATGATCAAAAAGCTCTGGAAATAGTGGTAGAGGATACCTGTTCTTGACCGTGATGTTATTCAAGCCTCTATAGTCAATACAGTGTCGAAGGGAGACAAAGAAGACAAAGAAGAATCCTGCACCTGCGGGAGAGGAGGACTTTCGAATAAATCCCCTGGCCAGATTTTCCTGGATATACAGTAGTCCAAGATGGGCTGGGTCTCCGCTGGAGAGAGCGGGTATATTCTGCAACTAGGAGGGGTCGAACCAGGAATGAGTTCAATCGGGCAGTCATATGGCCGATGTGGAGAAAGACTCTATCCTCCTTCTTGTTGAAGACATCCATGAAAGACCATTAGGCAGCAGGTAACCCAACGGGAACAGAAGGAGGCCGTGACGTCCCAACCGGTCGAACTGGCAGCAGGCATCTCTCCTGGCAGCACTGACCAAAAGAAGTATGTTACCAGAGCGCCAATCGAGGGTTGACTCATGTGTCCTTAGCCACGGAAGACCAAGAAGAAGAGCTTGGGATGAGTCAGAGAGAACATAGAAGGCAATCCTCTCCCGATGCAGAACCCCAACTTGCAACTCCAGCTCCTTGGTAACCTTAGTGACCGCCTCCAGTAAAGGTCTGCCATCCACAGAAGCAATCCACCGAGGATTCTCCAGGGTCTTAACTGGGATCTGGTACTTCTCCACCTCTTCGAGCCTGATGAAGTTCCCTGGCGCGCCCAAATCCACATAAGCCACCTCGGAATAGCGCTTAAGACCTAAGGACAACTGATCAGGGCCAAAGGTAGAGTGGATTCACTTACACCTAGGGAGGCCTTTCTTACCTGTCCTAGGTGGAGGAGTTTCCCGGCCGCACTGGGCAGGAACGAAGCAAATGAGAAGCATCGCCACAGTATAGACATAGGCCTTACGCGTGTCTCTCATGACGTAGTTGCTCCGCCATTTTGAGTCAATCCACCTACATCGGTTCAGCAGCTGCTGTGGAAGAAGACACCACAGAACGTGAGCTAAGGGGCCTGTGGATGGTTGGAGATGAGGGAGTAGGTCTCCTATCTCGAGCAGCCTCACAAGAACGCTCCAGGAATCGTAAATTAATGCGCGTAGCAAGAGAAATTAAATCCTCGAAAGAGGTTGGTTTATCTCGACCAGCAAACTCATCTTTAATCCGACCTGACAACCCACGCCAGAAGGCACTGACCAGCGCCTCGTTATTCCACCCCAACTCTGAGGCCAGAGTGCGAAAACAAATGGCATATTGCCCAACTGTAAGTGAACCTTGGTGGAGATTAAATAGGGACTCAGTGGTAGAGGCCAGGCGACCCATTTCATCAAACACTCTACGGAAGGTCTCCAAAAAAATTTGCAGCTGAGAGACTATGGGATTGTCACGCTCCCACAAGGGATTTACCCAAGCCAACGCCTCACCCTCCAGGTGTGAAACCAAAAACACCACCTTAGCCTGATCAGTGGAGTATTGCTGTGGCAACAACTCAAAATGCAGGCGACACTGATTTAAAAAACCCCTGCAAAGCTTGGGATCGCCATTAAACAGGGATGGTTTACCAAGGCGAGGTGGAGGATGAAGAGTAGAGTCAGGGTATGGGGCAGACACCTGCGCCTAAGACGAGGCGGCAGACTGAAGAGAGAGCAGATGGTCATCCACAGTGGCCATATAACTCAATATGTGGGCCTGAGTGTCACGCTGCTGAACAAGCTCCTACTGGAGACTAGCAAGCTGTGTAGCATTCCCTTGATCAGCGGCCTGAAAAGCCAACATTCGGGACTTCATGAAGGACATAATGCGACTCTGATTCTCCTGCAAATATACTAACTTTTTTTGAGTGGCAGCTGAGGCACCATCGGGATCCATGGCCTGATTATGCTGTTACAACTCCTGGAGTGGACCCTCTGGGCCATGATACCAACCCACCCTGAGCGAGCTGACCTAATGGGGCCACCTGCCAATACAGCGTCAGGGGCGACCAAGGGGTTAAAGTACCACAACTGCTGGTACTAGGAGGCTGGTTCAAAGGAGACTAAGAAGGCTACGAGAAACTGGGGCGCAGAGCACACACTGAGAAGTATGCTGGATACAGGAGAGCGCAGAGCGCACACTGGGTAGCACACTGGTTGAGCACGCGCTGGGAAACATGCTGAGATACAGGAGAGTGCAGAGTGCACACTGTGAAGCATGCTGAGAAACTGGAGAATGCAGAGCGTGCATTAGGAAGCACGCTGAGATAAGGAAAGCAGTGTGCGCAAAGGGACTCACACTGGGACCTGAACCACAGAAGAGCACCTGCACTGAGACCAGAACTGGCCCAGCACTGATGTTGAAGTAATAATCAGGAGATTCCTCTAGCAGGAAGTAGCCTGAAATACCTATTGCCGCCGCCCGGAAGGAGGTACTTCTGAGTCAGGACGCATAATGAACAGAGGAAGCATGCGGTTGCGGCCTACGCAGCCGGGTGCATGTGCATGGCGAATGGGATCCCCGACGCACCAGCCACGACGGAAGCAGAGGAGAAACCCCCGGAGGAGCTCGGTCAGCGGCACACCGAGGAGTGAGGTAAGTGCCCTGGGGCTGGGGGGCGCACGGCACTGTAACAGGCATGTAATCTATTTTTATACTTAACAAGTGACCTTCATTCAGTATTTACACAAATGGTAAAAAATGGAGATGAGATCAAGTAGCATTACGTGATTATTTAATCTATTTGTTTTTATTCCTCTGTTTTCAAAGTCAACAAACTGGCTGCATAACATAGTGCATAATTAGCATACCAGTAAACATCACTAGTCATCAAGGATAAGAGCACAATATGTTATATGAAATATCAGCTAACAAGTCAATATTGCAGGCTTACACAAAGTTGTATGTGGTATTATTGATCATTTAAAAAAATGTCTGTGACTCATTCACTTAACCCCTTTCTGACATTAGACATACTATCCCGTCCATGGGACTTGGGCCCATATGCCCATGGACAGGATAGTACGCTATACGTGATCAGCTGCACTTGCGGGGTGAGCACGACCGATCGCGGTCGGGTGTCAGTTGATTCTCACAGCTGATACCCGGCATTAAGTGCCAGGAGTGGTCATGGACCGCTCATGGCAATTTAACCCCCAACACACTGCGATCAAACATGACCCTCAGAACAATGAGATGTGATAGCATTGTTCCGAGTGCCTCCTCCCTGCAGGCCCCCAGATCCAAGATGGCCACGAGGTCCTTCCTATTCCTGCAGGGAGGTGGCTTGTCAGTGCCTGCTGAGAGCAGGCGTCGGCAAACCTCCTGCACTGCCTGTCAGCGATCTGACATTATATAGTAATGTCCCACCTTGGGACAATGTAAAAATGTAAACAAAAAATAAAAATTATACTGTGTAAAATATAAATAAAAAAAAATCCCTAAATAAATATGTAAAAATATATATACAATACTTCCCCAATAAACACATTATTATGTAAATAAAAAAAACAATAAAAGTACATATATTTAGTATCCCACTAGTTAACCCCTTTAGTGAACCCCTTAAAAAAACAAGGCAAAAAAAACAATGCTTTATCATCATATTGCCAAACAAAAATTGGAATAACACGCAATCAAAAAGATGGATATAAATAAACGTGGTACCGCTGAAAATGTCATCGTCTCCCGCAAAAAACAAGATGCCATACAGCATCATCAGCAAAAAAGTATAAAAGTTATAGCTCTCAGAATAAAGCGATGCAAAATAATTATTTTTTATACAAAATAGTTTTTATTGTATAAAAGCGCCAAAACATAGAAAAATGATATAAATGAGGTATCGCTGTAATCGTACTGAGCCGACGAATAAAGCTGCCTTATTAAATTTACCATATGCGGAACGGTATAAACGACCCCCCCAAAATAATTTAATGAATTGCTGGTTTTTGTTCATTCTGCCTCCCAAAAATCGGATTAAAAAGCGATCAAAATAGTCATGTGCCCGAAAATGGTACCAATTAAACCGTCAACTCGTCCCGCAAAAACAAGACCTAACATGACTCTGTGGGCCAAAATATGGAAAACTTATAGCTCTCAAAATGTGGTGATTCAAAAACTATTTTTTCCAATAAAAAGCGTCTTTTAGTGTGTGACAGCTGCCAAACATAAAAAGCCGCTATAAAAACCCGCTATTAATAGTAAATTAAACACCTTTATCACCCCGTTAGTTAGGGAAAATTAATAAAAAAAAATGTATTTATTTCCATTTTCCCGTTAGGGTTAGAGTTGGGGCTAAATTTATTGTTAGCGTTGGGGCTAAAGTTAAGGTTAGGGTTGGAACAAAATTTAGGCTTAAGGTTAGGGCTAAAGTTTGGGTTGTAGTTGGGGCTAAAGTTAGGGTTAGGGTTGGGGCTAGAGTTGGAGTTAGAGTTGGGATTAGGGTAATGGTTGGGATTAGGGTTAGGGTTAGGGTAAGGGGTGTGTTAGGGTTAGTTTTGTGGTTAAGGTTGGGATTAGGGTTAGGGGTGTGTTTGGGTGAGGGTTTGAGTTAGAGTTGGGGAGTTTCCACTGTTTAGGCACTACAGGGGCTCTCCAAACGTGACTTGGCCAATTATGTTATGAAAATGTCAAATGGCGCTCCTTTCCTTTCGAGCTCTGCCATGTGCACAAACAGTGGTTCCCCCATATCTGGGGTATCAACAAACTCAGGAAAAATTGGACAACAATTTGTTGTCCAATTTCTCCTCTAACCCTTGGGAAAATAAAGAATTAGGGACCAAAAATCATGTTTGTGGAAAAAATATATTTTTTTTCACAGCTCTATGTTATGAACTTGTGTGAAGCACGTGGGGGTACAAAGTGCTCACCACACATCTAGATAAGTTTCTTAGGCAGTCTAGTTTCCAAAATGGTGGCACTTGTGGGTGGTTTCCACTCAATTCCTGCCAATTTTGGTTTGAAAAAGTCAAACGGCGCTCCTTCCCTTCCGAGCCCTGCCGTGCGCCCAAACAGTGACTTTTCCCCACATATGCAGTATCGGCCTATTCAGGAGAAATTGCACAACAACTTTATCTGTCAATTTTCTCCTTGTACCCTTGTGAAAATAAAAAATATTTTTGTAAAAAATCATTTTTGTGACTAAAAAGTTAAATGTTCATTTTTTCCTTCCACATTCTAAAAATTCATGTGAAACACCTGAAGGGTTAATAAACTTCTTGAATGTGGTTTTGAGTACTTTGAGGGGTGCAGTTTTTAGAATGATGTCACTTTTGGGTATTTTTTGCCATATAGACCCCTCAAAGTGTCTTCAAATGTGAGGTGGTCCCTAAAAAAAAATGGTTTTGTAAATTTTGTTGTAAAAATGAGAAACTGCTGTTTAACTTTAAACCCTTATAACTTCCTAACAAAAAAAAATTAGGTTCCAAAATTGTGCTAATGTAAAGTAAACATGGGAAATGTTACTTATTAAGTATTTTCTGTGACATATCTCTGTGATTTTAGGGCATAAAAATTCAAAGTTGTAAAATTGCGGAACTTTCAAAATTTTCACCAAATTTCCATTTTTTTCACAAATAAACGCAAATCATATCAAATAAATTTCACCACTATCAAGAAGTACAATATGTCACGAGAAAATGGTGTCAGAAAAATAAATAAAAATAATATACCTAAAAGAATATTGGATATTTTAAGAAATGTTTAATAGGTTATTGTAGGGTAGGGTGCTGTCAAAAGAGACTATCTTGTCTTGGTGGTGGCTTAAAAAAATCTTTTGGCCCAAACAAAAGCTGCTATAGTATATGTGAGTTGGTGTTCGATGGGAACCATTAATGAGTGATTGTTGAGGACGTGGTGCAGAAGAGGAATTTTTCCAAGAGTGCACGGTGGAACAGTGGAAAGTTCGAGGGGTGGAGACCTAGCTGGGGTGGAACCTGGGTGGAGTCTTAAGGGGGCCCAAAAAATTTGGCAGTATGGGGCCCTGAATTTCCTACTGGCAGCCCTGCATGTCTGGACTGCATTGGCCCAGGCTATGCAAAAGGACATACCAGGGCTCGTCGCTGCTTCCAAAGCTGTTGCAACATATGCATAGTGGAATTCCACCGTGTCGGAACATCGCTAATCAAATGGTTAACCGGTAGGTCGAAAGACCTCCGTAGCGATGCAAGTCTATGACCTGCGGGGTGTGATTACATAACAACATAGTAATATAGTATTTAACGTTTAAGGGAGACTTTAAGTACATCTAGTTCAACCCATAGCCTAACATATTGATCCAGAGGAAGGCAAAAAAAACCATGGGGCAAACAATAAGTTTCACATTGGGAAAAAAAATTCCTTCCCCACAGCAAAGGGTCGCCACCAGGTTTGCACCATTATCGCACACATCCTTCCCTCGCTCCAGGTTTAGTGGAGACAGCCATTGCTCTAACTCGGCCTGGATACCTGTCCACAACTCTTGAACTGTGTGACTGCGATCTCCAAGATATATTGATTTAAAACCTGTCTGATTTCGGTGAGCCATGGATGGAGAGTACAGAGGTGGGAAAGTTTCTATCTGCACTGTTCGAATGCGTGCCCGATTAACGGAGAGGTTGAGGGCACAGGTGAAGGCCCTAGAGAAGGTGGAGGAGGTAGAAGCAGTGTTGGAATTGGTAGGCACAGAGGTTTGTCCCACAATCCTTGGGGATTCAAAGACTTATGGAGCAGCCGCTTGACTGCCTACCCCCACAGCCAACAGTGCCCTGTGAGTGAGATGTAAGCCCATGTTTGCTCGTCCAGTTGTCAGTGGTGAAATGCACCCTGGCAAACAGATTTTTTCAGGGAGCCGGTCATGTTGTCGGTGACATGCTTGTGTAGCACAGGAATAACTTTCTTAGAGAAGTAAGGGTAACTGGGAAACTGGTACTGGAGGACTGCAACGGCCATCAACTTTCTGAAACCGTCTTTATCCACCAGGTGGAAAGGCAGCATTTCTGTGGCCAACAGATTGGAGATTGTGGAGTTCAACCTCTTAGCTTTGGCATGTGTAGGTGGAAGAATTATTTTACGTGACCACAACAGCTGGCTGCTGTGCTGAAAGAGGGTTGGGTATGGAGAACAGGACAATCTGCTGGTCTGTGAGTAATGTGCAGGAGGAGATGTTATGGTGGATTGAGAAAGATGTGTTGTGCTAGGTGCCACCAAAGCAGCAGTCATGTCTACTTCCGTAACAGCTGACAGGCTCTCACTCACCCCAGCTGTAAGGTGTAAATAAGTGTAATTTATGCGGCGGGAGACCTGGGTGAGAAGACTTGGAATGGTGATGGAAGAAGAAGAAGTAGCAGATGGGGTCGATGGGACAGCCGGTGGTTGATGAGGCCCGCTAGTCTGCATTTTAGTGTAGTGAGATTCTCACACTAAGGCATGTTGATTGTGCATATGCCGGTTCATGCACGTAGTTGTCAAATTATTTCAATTTTTGCCTCTACTGAGTCGTTTTTTACAAAGTTGGCAGATTACATGAGTTGGTTCACCCTTTGCAGTCTGAAAAAAGGCCCAGGCTAGGTAACCCTTGCCGCCCATGTGAACTGCAGACCTGCAACTGCTGCTGGCCGCAGCCATAGTTGTGGCTGAGCATACAGTGGTTGTCATGGTTGCATCACTCCATGTCTGTGTGGAAAACCGCAACATAACCTCCTCATCTTTCTCCTTTACCTCCTCTGCTGAGTTACTCAGCTGCGTGCCTCTGGGTTCACACCAAGTGGGGTCTACAACCTCATCGTCATCTTCTCAGCTCTCCCACTCTTCGTCCAGAGAGGCACCCTCCTCCCTTCCTGCTCTGACAGCACAGTAAAGAAGGCATGCGGCTGAGGTATCTGAGTCTCATTAGGATCACCTCCACCCGGGGGGGGTTAATATCTGTTGAAGAGGGTCTGGATTCTGCTCGGACCCTATTCCATCTGGCCCAAGATCCAACTGAAATAAATTTTGGGCATCGGTGCACCTGCTTTCCTCCTCTTGAGTCTGTGAATCTTTGGAGCAGATCTCTGATGTCTATGAAATACAGGTCCTTCTCAAAAAATTAGCATATAGTGCTAAATTTCATTATTTACCATAATGTAATGATTACAATTAAACTTTCATATATTTTAGATTCATTACACACCAAATGAAATTTGTCAGGTCTTTTATTGTTTTAATACTGATGATTTTGGCATACAACTCCTGATAACCCAAAAAACCTGTCTCAAAAAATTAACATATCAAGAAAAGGTTCTCTAAACGACCTATTACCCTAATCTTCTGAATCAACTAATTAACTCTAAACACATGCAAAAGATTCCTGAGGCTTTTAAAAACTCCCTGCCTGGTTCATTACTCAAAACCCCCATCATGGGTAAGACTAGCGACCTGACTGATGTCAAGAAGGCCATCATTGACACCCTCAAGCAAGAGGGTAAGACCCAGAAAGAAATTTCTCAACAAATAGGCTGTTCCCAGAGTGCTGTATCAAGGCACCTCAATGGGAAGTCTGTTGGAAGGAAACAATGTGGCAGAAAACGCTGTACAACGAGAAGAGGTGACCGGACCCTGAGGAAGAAGGACCGATTCCAGACCTTGGGGGACCTGAGGAAGCAGTGGACTGAGTCTGGTGTAGAAACATCCAGAGCCACCGTGCACAGGCTTGTGCAGGAAATGGGCTACAGGTGCCGCATTCCCCAGGTAAAGCCACTTTTGAACCATAAACAGCGGCAGAAGCGCCTGTTGCTAAGTGGTCCCAAGTACTTTTTTCTGATGAAAACAAATTTTGCATGTCATTCGGAAATCAAGGTGCCAGAGTCTGGAGGAAGACTGGGGAGAAGGAAATGCCAAAATGCCTGAAGTCCAGTGTCAAGTACCCACAGTCAGTGATGGTGTGGGGTGCCATGTCAGCTGCTGGTGTTGGTCCACTGTGTTTCATCAAGGGCAGGGTCAATGCAGCTAGCTATCAGGAGATTTTGGAGCACTTCATGCTTCCATCGGCTGAAATGCTTTATGGAGATGAAGATTTCATTTTTCAGCACGACCTGGCACCTGCTCACAGTGCCAAAACCACTGGTAAATGGTTTACTGACCATGGTATTACTGTGCTCAATTGGCCTGCCAACTCTCCTGACCTGAACCCCATAGAGAATCTGTGGGATATTGTGAAGAGAAAGTTGAGAGACGCAAGACCCAACACTCTGGATGAGCTTAAGGCCGCTATCGAAGCATCCTGGGCCTCCATAACACCTCAGCAGTGTCACAGGCTGATTGCCTCCATGCCACGCCGCATTGAATAATAATAATAATAATCTTTATTTATATAGCGCCATCATATTCCGCAGCGCTTTACAGTTTAACAGTTTCAAAACACAAGTCATAAGTAACAACGTTGACAATACAGTAATTAAAGCAAAATAAGCTGGCCCTGCTCGTGAGAGCTTACAATCTACAATGAGGTGGGGGAGATACAAAATACAGGTGTGTATATACAATGGTGCATTTACAATGATGGTCCAGCCATCTTAAGGGAGTGAGGGATGGATGGAGATAGTGAATGGGCTACACACACACACACACTTACACATAGAATGACTTTGATTAGTGAATGTGATAGGCCGCTCTGAACAGATGTGTTTTGAGGGAGCGCCTGAAACCATGCAAATTGTGGATAGTCCTAATTTCTTGGGGTAGAGTATTCCAGAGGATTGGCGCAGCGCGGGAGAAGTCTTGGAGTCGGGAGTGGGAGGTACGGATTAGTGCAGAGGTTAGTCGAAAGTTGTTTGCAGAGCGCAGCAGTCGGTTAGGCCGATAGATAGAAATGAGGGAGGAGATGTAGGGGGGTGCTGCAGTGTGGAGAGCTTTGTGGGTGAGAACAAGTACTTTGAATTGGATCCTATAATGAATGGGCAGCCAGTGTAAGGACTGGCGAAGAGCGGACGCGTCCGAGTACCGATTAGCCAGATGGATAACCCTGGCTGCTGCATTAAGGATGGACTGGAGAGGGGATAGTCGAGTAATGGGGAGGCCAAGTAATAGAGCGTTACAGTAGTCCAGGCGGGAGTGGATCAATGCTACAGTGAGGGTTTTTGTTGTTTCCATGGTGAGAAAAGGGCGGATTCTAGAGATGTTCTTTAGGTGTAGGCGGCAAGAGCGGGCAAGAGATTGTATATGGGAGGTGAAGGAGAGATTGGTATCAAACATAACACCCAGACAGCGAGCCTGCTGCCGGGGTGTTATTATGGTGCCGCCCACTGAGAGGGAAATGTCAGATTTAGGGAGGTTAGTAGACGGCGGGAGCAGAAGGAGTTCAGTTTTGGAGAGGTTGAGTTTCAGATAGAGAGCAGACATGATGTTGGAGACTGCGGACAGACAGTCGGTGGCGTTCTGTAGTACAGCGGGGGTAAGGTCGGGGGATGACGTGTATAATTGTGTGTCATCAGCATAAAGATGGTACTGAAAGCCAAATCTGCTGATGGTCTGTCCAATTGGGGCGGTGTAGAGAGAGAAGAGAAGGGGGCCAAGGACTGAGCCCTGGGGTACACCGACAGTGAGAGGGAGAGGAGATGAAGTGGAGCCAGAGAACGAAACACTGAAGGAGCGGTCAGAAAGATAGGAGGAGAACCAGGAGAGAGCAGTGTCCTTAATACCTAAAGAGTGGAGCCTGGACAGTAGGAGACGGTGGTCAACCGTGTCGAAAGCTGCAGAAAGGTCGAGTAGAATGAGCAGAGAGTGGTCGCCGTTACGTTTTGCTGTCAGAAGGTCATTGGTCACTTTGATGAGTGCAGTTTCAGTCGAATGTAGGGTTCGGAAGCCGGACTGTGAAGGGTCTAGGAGGGAGTGAGTGGAGAGGTAACGGGTGAGGCGGGAGTAGACTAGGCGCTCCAAAAGTTTGGAGATGAAGGGGAGATTGGAGACCGGTCTGTAGTTGTTTGTGCAGGAAGGGTCAAGAGCGGGTTTCTTTAGTAGTGGAGTAATGATGGAGTGTTTGAAGGAGGATGGGAAAATGCCAGAGGAGAGTGAGAGATTGAAGATTGTAGTTAGGTGAGTTGTGACAACAGGAGAAAGAGACTGGAGGAGATGTGAGGGGATGGGTCGGTAGTGCATGTAGTCGGACGAGAGGAAGAGAGGAGTCTGGAAACTTCTTCTTCTGTGATGGGATCAAATGTGGAAATTGAGCCAGGGGAAATGCAGGGTGGGATGGGAGTCACAGCACTAGGTGGTTGAGAGCAGATTTCCTGACGGATAGTATCTATTTTTTCTATAAAGTGGGAGGCCAGGTCATCAGCACAAATGTCTGTGATAGGGGCTTGTGCTTTTGGCCTGAGGAGGGAGTGAAAAGTGTCAAAAAGTTTCTTGGGGTTGTTGGCTAGTGAGGAGATCAGTGTGGTGAAGTAGGTCTGTTTGGCGAGGTGAAGGGCAGCATTATAAGTTCTTAACATGAATTTAAAGTGGATGAAGTCTTCTGGTGTGCGGGTTTTTCTCCATAGGCGTTCAGCACTCCTAGAGCATCGCTGGAGAAGGTGAGTTTGCGATGTGAGCCAGGGCTGTTTTACTGTGTGTTTGGAAGTTCTGAGGGTGAGCGGTGCTACTTGGTCAAGGGTGCTTCTAAGAGTGTCATTGTAGTGCTGAACAGCCAGATTAGGACAAGAAAAAGAGGAGATTGGGGACAGCGAAGAGTGTAGGGAGTCTGAAAGTGTCTGAGGGTTAATGGCTTGCAGATTTCTGAATGTGCGGTAGGTAGGAGTTCGCTGGGGTGGTGGAGGATTTGTGAGCGTGAAGGAGAGAATGTTGTGGTCAGAGAGTGGAAGCGGTGAGTTATTTAGGTGGGAAATTGAACAGAGGCGGACAAAGACCAGGTCAAGGGTGTTGCCATCCTTGTGTGTCTCAGAGGTTGAAAGCTGTGAGAGGCCTAGAGAAGTGGTTAGTGATAGAAGCTGAGATGCAGATGTGGAAGTAGGACTGTTAATGGGGATGTTGAAGTCTCCAAGGATAAGGGTTGGTAGTTCTGAGGACATGAAGTGCGGCAGCCAGGCTGAGAAGTGGTCAAGGAACTGGGTGGATGAGCCTGGGGCCGATATATGACCGCTATTCTGAGGGAGAGGGGATGGAAGAGCCTGATGGTGTGGACCTCAAAAGAAGGGAATGAGAGTGAAGCAGTCATTTCTGCAAAAGGATTCCCGACCAAGTATTGAGTGCATAACTGAACATTATTATTTGATGGTTTTTTTGTTTGTTTTGAAAAAACACTTTTATTTTATTGGACGGTTGAAATATGTTAATTTTTTGAGACAGGTTTTTTGGGTTATCAGGAGTTGTATGCCAAAATCATCAGTATTAAAACAATAAAAGACCTGACAAATTTCATTTGGTGTGTAATGAATCTAAAATATATGAAAGTTTAATTGTAATCATTACATTATGGTAAATAATGAAATTTAGCACTATATGCTAATTTTTTGAGAAGGACCTGTAGAATGTGTGAACAGCTCTGCAGACTCACCCATCTGTGGTTCCCCACAGTCAGTTGGGCAGTTGGAGAGTTGTGACGAGAAAGAAGGGTAATTGGGGTGCCACCTCTGAGGATTGTACTGTGTGTTATGTTAAGCTGAAAGAGGAGGAGCGGCCACTTAATGCAGCACTTGCCATTTACTGGAGCATGTGCTCTTTCTGGCCCTCATCTACAAGGTGTACCACTGTGCGGCTGCCAAAGAAAGGGAGTCGAGTAGCCCGTCCAGTAACAGAAGTTATCTGTTGTCTTTGGATAGGATGAACCGGCTTTTGTGTAGTAGAACTTTCAGCAACATTACCAGCTACCTCATGTACACCTCGAACACAATGTCTATTCCACTTTCCACTATGACCTGCCTTTTTCCCCACTCATGTTGGGTGTACGCTTTCCCTCTTTTAACCAGCTATTTCACAACCCTAAGTCCAGACCTGTCAGTCATCTATCATGAATATAATCAGTATTTGTTTGCTGAGATAGTGTGGCTGGACCACAGAATTAGCACAAAAGATTTATAAGCTGAAATGTAGATTGATGGCAGGACCACACAATTAGCATAAAGTATTTAGATTCTGAAATGTGGACTGGTGGCTGGACCACACAATTAGCACAAGGAATATAGATGCTAAAATGTGGACTGGTGGCTGGACCACACAAGTAGCACAAAGCATTTACATGCTGAAGTGGCAACTGGTTGCTGTAGCACAGAATCAACAGCACTATGGATTTAAATGCTGAAGTGGCGACTTGTGACTGCACCACAGAATAAGCACTCCAGATTTATATGCTGGAAGGTAGATTTGACACTAGATCCTATCTATCTGAACTAGCAGAGAATAAAGCTCCTAGCTAACTATCTGACTACTCGCAGCAGCAGCATCCTCACTATGCTTTTACACTCAAAAAATGGGGCCAAAGCAACATGTCCACCTTTTATATGGAGAGGGACATGTAACTTCAACAGCCAATGACTCAAGTCCTTGTGTCTGAAAGTTGTGGATCGTTTCTGCGCCCTGATTGGTTGACGGAATCTTCACACATTAAGTTAATAAAAAAAGAACAGTCTGCCATTCCTGTGACCTCTCCCCAATCCCTCCCCTGATTAAACACGTCCCCCCGCTAATCATACAGCACCACAATCCTAGCCAAAGTCCTAACAAAAAGCATTAGTGGATATTCAATCATTTACTGAACTTTGGTCAAATTTTCCAAATTTTGAGAAAAATACTCGGAATCCGAACGACTCCAAATGTGCAAGGTTCGTGCCGAATTTGAGACTGGTGAATGTTTCAGAACAAGTTCACTCATCTCTATTCTCCACATATCATGATTTTACCCTGTACAATAGGTAGAGCTTTGTTTCTAAATTCTAGTAAGAATTGTCTTTGGTAGGGAGCATGTACTGTATATTAATAATTGTGAAGAGTAGAGTTGAGCAAAACAGGTCGATCAGATTCAAAAGTCCCCAACTTTCGCCAAAGTCGGGTTTCGCCGAGCGAAACCCGACCATAGCGTAAAGTCGGCCATGCGGTCGTCGACCCGAGCGCCAAAGTCGGTTTTCCCATAATGCTTGCAGGCGCCTTTTTTCAGCCAATGAGCAAGGATGTAAACTGTGGGCAACGATGTTGTAAACACGTTGGAGGCAACTTCGGAGCTGGGGCTCCCTCTGGTGGCTGCTGAGGGTAAAGAACCAATTGCTGAATGGCTTTCAGCTGGGTCCGATTGGTCTGATATAAGTGACCTGAACTCCCATCAGCCTTGCCGGTAATCAATTGTTCTTCCAGGTCTTGCTTGGAGCTCAGCTTGCATTCCTGCTCTCATTCAGATAAGTGACTTGTTGTTTTTTTTTCCTCTGGTTGGATTTTCCTTGCTGGTTTGCTGCCTTGCAGTGGACTTCAGCCTGGTCCCCTTTTGGGGCCTGGCTCTGCATTGTGCTCAGTTTGTGTTTGCACTTTTGCTCTTTTCCTGTGTCACTTTTTATTTGCTGAATTGCTGTGTGTTACACCAGAGATCTTATTTAGGTGGTAGAGATCGTGTGATCTCAGGTTTTTTGTTAATCAGAAGTGTTGGTATTTTTGTCAGGGTTTTTTGGGTTGCAGTCAGAATTCTTTCCTATACTTTTCTATCCAGACAGTATTGGGCCCCAGTGTTTGCTCATTCTATTTTCTGTATGTGTTCGTATTTTCTTCTTGTCTAACCGCCATTACATGTTTGGGGGCTTTCGTATTTCTTTAGGGGTTCTGCTACGGGGCAGATAGCTTTCATCTTTCTGTCTTTAGGTGTAGCTATCTCTCCGGCTGTGACGAGGCATTTAGGATCACCGTAGGTACGCTCCACAGCTACTTCTAGTGTTGCTGTTAGTTTAGGGTTCTGCAACCCAGTAGTCTCCAGCCTCTCTGGTGTATTGCTACTTCGGCTATTTTTGCTATTTCTCCTCAGCTACCGAAACATAACACAACGAGAAGAAATGGGCAGCGTCCACCACCATCTTAGAGAAGGGCATTGCAGTGATTGGCTTGCTTTGGTGGGCGTCATAGTGTCTATAAAAGCCCTGACCGCCAACCGCCATTTTACTTCTGTCGATCTTAACAGTAGGGAGAGGTTGCTGACGCTGTTTATCAGTAGGGAGAGAGTTAGGACTGGACAGAGAAGTTCTTATGTGCTTTGTATGACAGCAATTGTGCTGTACAGTTAGTGTGCAGTGACAGGGGAGGATTTTCTTGTGTGCAGCAGCACTGGTAATTAGGCTGCCTGACAGTGACAGGGGAGGATTTTCTTGTGTGCAGCAGTGCTGGTTAATAGGCTGCCTGCTAGCTGTATTGCTGTGTGTACACTGCTGTGCCGACTGCTTTTTACACAGCACTAATACTTTTATTCTTTTATTCTGCACAGTTACAGAGCGTTAATTTTTTCCCACACCGTATAGAGCTGTACGCTCCTCACACACTACCGTGTACCGGCTGGTATCACAGACAAATACATGCTGACTATCTGTGTGTGACGCCGGAAATATATACGGAGATTGAAATTTTCCCTACACTATATACACCTGGTATCTTCTGATACAGTACCTTTTTTCTACTTTTGTATTCTGGTCAAATCCATGCTGAGAGAGCATCTGTGTGTAACTCCGGAAATATATACGGAGATTTACAATTACCCCTACACTGTATACAGCTGTACGCTTGTGATACAGTACCCTTTTTCTGCTTTTTATATTCTGGTATAATCCATACTGAGCCTAAAGCGTCTGTGTGTGACTCCGGAAATATATACGGAGATTTACAATTACCCCTACACTGTATACAGCTGTACACTTCTCATACAATTGTCACGCTGTATAGCAGATATATATATGTGATGTCAGTAATCTATATCAAAAGGGCAACATACTATATAACATGCGCATAGATATATGATAACATAGATTTACCTGACAGAATGTCCAGAGGGTCAAAACGGAATCCGTTATACGCTGTCTACCGGCTAGAGGGTGACCGGGGTCTAAGCTGACCCTAAACTGGGGTCCTAACTAATCCTCAACCTGGAGGTACTGTTAAAGGTACAGAGGTCCAGGCCACCAGTGTAAACCCTGTCTCCTATCAATCCCTGCCAACTGTATTCTATTCCTAAAAAAGGACCCTGAATACCACCAAAGGGAATGAACAGGTAACGGTTAATGACAGAAAGACAAACAACAAAGACAAGAAATAAAGTAAATAAAGTCTTACATACAACACTCACACACAGTGGAACACCTAAGGTCTCAGAGAAAAACTATAAGCTGTAAGAGTAAAAACAACTAAGGAGCTCTTAGCTTAAATATTCTCAGAACCGATCCAGTCTGCTAAACTACATGAATGCTTTCACCGGGTCTAACACCCAGACTGGCAGAAATATAAAGGAAACAAATTAGAACATAATCAAAAGCAGCCGGGCGAGGCTGCACCTAGCCTTAGCAAAGAGCTAGGAAAAATTAACTCTCTCATTACCAAAAAACAAAGAAACAGCAGCTCAGCTGTGAGAAGTCAGAATGTGCAATCGCGACGATCTTCATGGCGATGCACCATGACAACAATACCGTTTTTCTGCTTTTTATATTATGGTCTAATCCATACTGAGCCTGAGAGCGTCTGTGTGTGACTCAGGAAATATATACAGAGATTTACAATTACCCCTACACTGTATACACCTGGTATCTTCTGATACAGTACCCTTTTTCTGCTTGTTATATTCTGGTCTAATCCATACTGAGACTGAGAGCGACTGTGTTGTGACTCAGGAAATATATACGGAGATTTACAATTACCCCTACACTGTTATACACCTGGTATCTTCTGATACGGTACCATTTTTCTGCTTTTTATATTCGGTCTAATCAATACTGAGCCTGAGAGCGTCTGTGTGTGACTCAGGAAATATATACGGAGATTTACAATTTTCCCCTATACTAATACACCCTGGTATCTTCTGATACAGTACCCTTTTTCTGCTTTTTATATTCTGGTCTAATCCATACTGAACCTTGTGAGCGTCTGTGTGTGACTCCGTAAATATATTGTCATGTATAGTGTACAGTTCCTATAGCGTCTTGTGCTTGGGTGCGAGGGAAAAACACATGAGACATAGGTTGATATGAAATGACTTGTATTACTTCATACAAGCATGCAGAAAAGGTCACACAGTTTGCAGGAACAGAGCAGGAGAACACTGCAGGTCAGAGTAAAATTCAAGCTCTACAATAACTCTCCAAGCAGGTTCAGAATCTTTCTCTGTACCGTAATTCCTCTGCAAACATGGATTCACCAGACAGCAGGTTTCCAAAGTCCAAAAGTGGGTTCCAAAGTTCCTCAGTAGGAAATAGCTGGAGTCCAAAATCCTAGGTTTCCAGGAGTCAGGTCACAGGCTGACTGAGGCTTGATTCAGGAGCACTGATTGTTCAGCTGAGGCTGCTTAAGAAGTAAGAGGGAGAGAATCAGGGCGGGGGAACATGAAAACTGGAAACTCCATATTAACTGAGGGCAAGAGCTGCAGAAAGACAGAAAGCAAATAGGCCGACGGAAAACTGAGTTTCAAGGAACATGTCAAAAGAGACAAAGAACCTTACATTACTCCCCCTTAAGGACAACCTCCGGTTGACCTCAGACCAGGCTTGTCAGGGTACCTCTGATGAAACTGGCGGAGCAGGCGAGGAGCATTTACATTATTGACTGGTTCCCATGAGTTGTCCTCCACTGGGTAGCCCTGCCATTTAATCAAATATTGCAACTGATTTCTGTACAACCTGGAATCTAGAATCCTTTCCACCATAAATTCTTCCTGACCCTCGACCAGCACTGGGTCAGGGCAAGGAGAAGAGCGTCCAGGAAACGTATTGGGTGTTGCAACCTTTAGTAGGGAACATGAAAGACAGGGTGGATTCTCATAGTTCTGGGCAGTTGAAAACGACAAGCAACAGCACTTATAATCTTACTGATCTTATAAGGTCCAATGTACTTATGTCCCAATTTAGACGATGGAATCTTTATTTTAAGATTTCTGGTTGACAGCCAGACCAAATCTCCTACCTTGAAAGCTGGTGCAGGTTTACGAAATTTATCTGCTGCTTTCTTGTACCTTTCCTGAGCCAATTCTAGATTTTCCTTTAGAAGATCCATATTCTTTTGTAAAGAAGTGATTCTTTCAGCCACTGCCGGCCAGGGCGTATCTATGGGAAATCGAGGAAGAATGTTAGGATGATAACCTAGATTGGAGTAAAAAGGAGACTGCTTAGTGGAGGCGCTCTGAGAGTTATTTTTAAGAGATCTCACCAGTGGAAGTAGATCCACCCAATCATCTTGTAGGTGGCAGATAAAGCAGCGGAGATACTGCTCCAGGGTCTGATTGGTTCGTTCTGTCTGTCCATTAGTCTGGGGATGAAAAGCAGAAAAAATGTTTACTTTAATGTCCAATGCGGCACAGAAATTTTGCCAAAAACCCTTGAAGTGAATTGCACCCCTCGATCCGAAATGACCTCATCCGGTACTCCATGTAAGCGAAACACATTCTTAATCATCAAGTCTGATGTCTGTTTTGCACTGGGTAAGCCGACACAAGGGATAAAATGAGCTGCCTTTGTTAGACGATCAACCACCACTAGAATGGTGTTCTTCCTTGAGAGGTTGGTAAAATCCACAATGAGTCCATAGAAATGGATCCCCACGGGCGGGAGGGTGGGAAGAGGTTGTAACAGACCAGTTGGTGAGGAGCGAGGTGTTTTGCATCTTGCACAGACTTCACATGAAGTGACATAGTTTAAAACATCTTTCCTGTAAGTGGGCCACCAAA